>PVHP010001406.1:0-107280 GCA_004024765.1 Zapus hudsonius | reverse complement strand
ATCCTGCCTTTGTTTCCCTGTAATCTTGCATCTGTGGTTAAGCCCAGTAAAGACTGAGAATGGGTTCTATAGATATGGAAAGAATGTGCAAATGCCCAGGTTACTGGAAAAGCCTGTAAAGATTCCCTGAATTGTGATGTATGTTTGGATTCCTTTAAAGCATCTGCTGAATTTAGCTCTTGGCTTTTTTGCCTCTGTCCGGCTATGGATACGCACTTGAGCCCTGGGCATGCCTGGTTATTTTTAATAAAACCCTTTGCGTGTTGCATAGGAGAGTTGGTCAGAGTCTTCTTTTGAGTCGGGGGTTCGGGGTCCTAACACCCTACCATACAAAAATAGTTTTTAGCCAGGCATGGTGGCTCACGCCTTTAATCCCAGCACTCGGGAGGCAGAGGTAGGAGGATCACCATGAGTTCAAGGCCACCCTGAGACTACATCGTGAATTCCAGGTCAGCCTGGGCTAGAGTGAGACCCTACCTTGAAAAAAAAATAGCTTTTAGAAAAAAAATTTTTTGGATATATAGTTTTTCAAGTCATTAATTCCTCAGTTCCCTAATTAAATCCTTAATTCCTTAATTTCATACAGAATGACATCTATTTCTGTAGCAGTTGCAGTAAGTATTATAAGTAATTTAGAGATGATTTAAATTATATGGGAGGACAGGTGTGGACACACAAGCCTATAATCCCAGCACTCAGGAGGCTGAGACACAGGATCATGAGTTTATATTGGTTTAGGCTATGCAGTAAGAACCTGTCTGGAAAAAAAAATATATATATATTATATATATATATAGATAGATATAGAGATGCATAGATATGAATAGATGTATTTATGGAAGTATTACATTGATTGCACACAAAAACTATGCCATTTAATTTTTTTTTTTTTTTTTGAGGCCGGGTCTAACTCTAGTTCAGACTGGCCTGAAACTTGCTCTGTAGCCCAGGCTGGTCTTAAATTCATGGTGATCCACTCCTTTCTCAGTCTCTCAAGTGCTGGGATTAAGGGCATGTACCACCACACCTAGCTACTATGCCATTTTATATCAAAGACACAGACTTGGAAAGGGGTGTGAGGTGTCCTACAACCATTCTGTCACACATACTGAGAGAGCTATCTCATCACAGCAAAGTTACATAGAAATTCTGAAATGGAAAGAAACATAAAACATAACTACTACCAGTTAGAAAGGGCCTATTCCCCCCAGCAGGACTTCCAGAATGTTCAGCCTATTTCCTTAGGAGTCACTCTCTTTTTTTGCAGTCCTGAAGCAGAGGTAGGGTGAGGGATGAAGTAGACTCTCTGCCCCACAGCCCTGTGCCCGTTAGGATGTCACAGCAAGCTTATGTTCTCTCTTCCTTCAGGTTACTGCTTTGGGACTGTGACGATCGGAGCTACAGTTACTATGTTGAGGTTTCTACCAACCAGCAGCAGTGGACCATGGTGGCTGACAGGACTAAAGTCTCCTGCAAGTAAGTTGCCTTCTGGTGGGCTCTGGTTCCCAAGAAGATTAGTGGAATCTCAGGTAACCCCTTGTTTGGAGGTTGAAACAGAGGCCTATAAAGTATTTATATGAAAATTTACTTTCTATGACCAAACAAGCTTTATCTTATCAATTGAAGTCAACTTTCACATTTGAAAATGGCTTATGTATCTAACATGGTTAGAAAGAAAGATCTTTCCTTATGTAGTCCTCTCTCAGACACTGTCCACATCCTATGCTAGCATGTGAGGGCTGTTTTCTTCCTTAGAGAATTTTGCTGTAGCGATACAAACTCTGCGGCTCTGTGGTTTTTTTTTTATATTATTATTGACAACCTCCATACATGTAGACAGTATACCACGATCATAATCTCCTCCCACTACCTTCATTTACCCGTCCCCTGTGCCCCCTCACTGAATCCCTTCTCATGATTCCTCTTCTGTTATGCAGATCTTGTCTAGGCAGTGTCATCCACTGTGACATGCCATCTTGGGGCTGTGTCTTACTCCTCACCTCGTACTAGTCCCAGGATTCACTCAAAACTCACCACTTCTCAGTGTTTAGCTGCTGTTACTTAAAGTCAGAAAAGCCTTGAGCCTTGAGTTTTTCCTCAGGGCGTTTGGCACTGGGACTCTGTTCCAGCTTACCTGGTTGAGGAACTGCTAGGAGGAGGGATTCTGTGGGTTCTAAGCCCCTAACATGGAAAGTGCTCAGTGGCCTTTTTGTGGAAAGCCAGTTTCTCATGGGAAACAAGACAGAGCAAAATGATGGCAGAGTCTTTGTCTTTTAAATTTTGAATTATGATTCTGTATTGGTTAGATTTCTGTCACTATAACACAATACCCAAGTATATCAACTTATACAGAGGAAACGTTTATGTTGGCTCACAATTTCAGAGGTTTCAGTCTATGGCCATTTGGTCCTGTTGCTTTGGGCCTGTGGTGGCATATTGCATCGTGGAGTGCCATGGCAAAGGAGACCTGTTTACCTCTTGGAAGCTGGGAAGCAGAGAGACATAGAGAAAGGAGCTGAGGTCCCAATTATTACCTTCCAGAACATGCCTCTGGTGGCCTGTCTGTCTCCACTACGTCCATCACCTCCCAGCAGTGCCACAGGATGACAACCAAGCCATTCACACATGGGCCTTTGGGGATATTTCAGATCCCAGCTGTAACACCTTCATGTACCATAAATTTGCCCTTATAAAAGCATAATTGAATGGTTTTTAGTATATTCAGAGTTGTACAACCATCATTATCTAATGTTCCAGAACATTTTCATTACCCCCAAAAGAAACCCCTATTTCCCTCCATCGGCTCTAGCACTGGGTAATTTACTGTTTGTCTCTATGGATTTATTTGCATATTATGGAAATTTTATGTAAATAGAATCATATGCTATGTGACCTTTTGTTTCTGGCGTCTACATTTCTGCATGTTTTCCAGGTTCTTCCTTGGTTGTGGCATATATCAGAAGTATATTCTCTTTTTCTGGATGGATTATATTCTAGTGTTTTGTATATCTTCATCTACAGATGGTCATTTGACTTGTTTCCATTTTGAGCATTAACAAATAAGGCTTCTTTGAACATTCCTCACGAGTTTGTGTGTGAACGTACTTTTCAGTTCTCCTGGGCAGCTAGGAGTAGGATTGCTGCGTCCGATGCTCCCTGTGTCTGTGTTAGAAGAATGGTGAAGCATTTCCACAGCTCATCACCACCAACAATGTACGAGGGAGCTCCAGTTTTCCACATTCCTGTCTTTTCTAGCTTTGCTCATGCCAGAGGGAATTTACAATCATTGTGGTTTTGATCTGTGTTTCTCTGAGAGCTGATGGCAGTGAGCCTCTCTCCATGCCCTTGCTTGAGCACAGCCATGGCTTGTTTGACTCATCGTTCAACACCATAAACACTGTTATTAGGGTCATTATCACACAGCCTGCACTTAATGCTGTAACAAATTAGCTTCAGTGTTTCCATGGCTTAATCCAGCAGCTATTTCTCTGTGATATGTCAGTCTTAGTGTTTTTGCCTGGCTGCCAAGCGGCTTTTGCTCATGTGTGGGTCTGCCATTACTTCAGGTCTCATCAGATCTGCATCTACCTGTAGAATGGGAAATCAGAGGAGAAAGTATTGCTTCTGAAGAGCCCTGGCTGTGAGTGGGGCACAACCCTTCCACTCACATGCCTTCGGGGACAGGTGGGATGCTAATGTGGCCGGAAGTTCAGGGAACCGCAAATCTGTGAGCCCGCCAGCCACAGCATGGGAAGCTTCATGAAGTCACTTCCTGACTAGTGTTCTTCTCATGCACTGCGTCTATCTCATGCTGCCCGAAAGCAAAACCCTTGTGGGATGCCCCTGGCCCTGCCTGCCCACTGTAGAAAGAGAGATGAATCTCAGAAGATGCAGTGTCTTTCCACAGAGCAGAGCTCAGACTTAAACCCACTGCCTTACAGAAGCTACCCAGACCTTTCCCAAGTGCACAGTCCAGCCTGGTCGAACAAATAGGGAGAGAGTTTAACCTAATCCCAAGCTCCCAGAACCCTTCCTGAGGCCCATGGGCCACACCCACATGTCCCTCCAGAGTCTGTTGAGTGACAGGCTTCCTCACAGCTTGCCATCTTTGACATTCTTTACCTCTCACCTTCAACCTAGTCCTGAAGAAATGAGGAAGAGAACAAATGTAAACACAGTTTCCTTCTTAACTGATATACCCCAGAGCACATCTCAAGAAGGGATTCTGTTAGCTTCTAGTATTATAGCCTGTTCTTTATTGAGATAGAGTGAGGGACATGTTATAAATGAATCCCATTGACTCTTTAAAGATCAGAGCTTTGCCTTTTGACAGGCCCACCTTGTCAAACAATCACAATAATTTAGAGAATTTAGAGAGAGAGAGAGAGAGAGAGAGAGAGAGAGAATACGGTGCCGTGTGCCAGGGCCTTCAGCCACTGCAAACAAACTCCACATGCATGCACCACTTTGTGCATCTTGCATCTGACTTTATGTGGGTACTGGGGAATCGAACCCGTGTCATTAGGCTTTGCAGGCAAGCGCCTTAACTGCTGAGCCATCTCTCCAGCCCCATAATTTACTTTGTCTCATGCATGTTTACATTATACTTTAAAAGGTGACACTGAAAGACTCTGTCTAGGTGTAAATCTCCACTTTTCATTTGCTCTGCTGTCCTCAGGGCAGCACTTAGAAGAAACAAGATTCCTCTAAGATTTCCGGTGAAGAAACAGCAGCTATAGAAACAGACCCCAGGACCAACTGGCCTGGCATGGCCCTTCCCAGGTCTAAGTGATAGGTGTGCATTAGGATTCAATAATTTATAAAAATCACAAATTTGAAAATGAGGTCTTAGGGCTAAAGGATTAGATTACATGAAGAATGACAGGTATAAGATGATTTTAAAATTTGTCAGTATAAAACAGGGTTATCTGCAATAGAAAACAACCCTTTACCCTGAAAGCAAACCATGAGAAGCTCACAGTGTAGTAGAAAGGGCTTAGGAGAGTGGGGGTGGGGGGTGGGGGGGTCCTCTGCCCAGAGCTGAGGGGCAGCTGGAGACACTGGACCTGCTCTTCACTGGGCTCCACTTCCTGACAAGGTGGGCCACCACACCCGGCTAACCTTTTTGATCCATTTAGTTATGGGCAGACTCTTGACTTCCCATTATGTTGACAAAGAAATTGCTACCCCTATTTGTCTGTCTGTCTCTTTCCTTCTTTCTCATTCTTCTCATCATCCTTGTTTTAGTTTTCTTTGTTCCCCTGTCTTTCATTAGCTACTACTTGTCTTGCAGTTATGTCTTCTATATGCTAACCATGAAATGATCCTGAGGAGGCACATCTCCAAGAAGTGGTTCTGCAGCACTGTGTGTTAGGTTAGCATTGTTCACTGTCTAGTAGTGGCTGGATCTCCATGGGTGATAGTATTCCATGCCAGTAAGCAAGTGGCCTTCTGGGAAGAATGGTGCCATGTTTGGCTTTCTTAGGCGTGCTCAGAATGACTCCACACACGTTAAACAGCTAGGTTATCAGCCAGCCTTTTGTTTCCCTGAAGTTTCTAATTGCCTCTCTTTACCCTTATGGAAGTTTGTGAAGTATGCTGTGCTTACTCATTGGTTCATTCTGAGCCAATGGCTTCCCACACCTACTCTCCAGCTGGGATCCTAAGTTTCTTTTTTCTTTTCTTTTTTTTTCCTATCCAGATTGGCAATATTCTTTTTTGGACTTTTCCCCTTTTTATGGGGTGTAGTGCAGGGTTAACAGAATCTTCTCTCTTTGCATGAGATACCAACTGGGGTCCAGTTTCCTTTTCTGATTAGCTTCATTTATTTCATTTGTGTATAAAATTTAGTCCCCTAAGAACCTCGGACCTAGCATCTAATGTTGCTGGTGAAAAGTTGGCTATCAGTGTAATTCTTGTTTCTTATGGTACTTTATTTCCCTTAGAAGCTCTTGGGAGCTTTCCTTCATCCTTGGTGGTCTTGAGCTCTTCCTGCTCAGTTTGTTCCAGCTTGGAGCTCTGTCCAGTCCCCAGTTCATGAAAGCATGCTGTTAGCCTGCCGTTTGATTTGCCAATATCTTTTCTTCCCATCTACACCACGTTTATGAGTGTATTCCCTTTTTCTGTCTGTTTTAACTGGTCTGGAACTTGCTGCGTAATCCAGGCTGGCTTGGGAGGTGTGGTGATCCTCCTGCCTCTGCCCACGTGCTGAGGTTATTAGACATGAGCCGCCACACATGGCTTCCCTTTGTTTCTTTGACGGCTTCCAGGAAGAGAGAAAGGTCCAAATGCCAGCAGCGCTTGCCACTGTTGTGTCTGAATCTTCCTGATTCACTTACCATTGACGCCGATACTCAGTGACCAAAATCTCTCTCTCTCTCTCTCTCTCTCTCTCTCTCTCTCTCTCTCTCTCTCTCTCTCTCTCTCTGTATTTCTCTGTCTCTATCCCCCCTTCCTCTCTCCCTGGCTGTGTTTCTGTCATGTCCTGTAGCTGTCTTGTTTCTTGCCAGAGTGTATTTTTCATATACTGAGCTCATTCATGTTAGCCATTTTTTCCCTTTGTTTGCCAAAATGTGAGTGACCTCAGCCACTGTCTCTCCTACACTGTCCTCTTGAGTAGCATTTTGGCAATTGTAGTGATTAGATATGAAGAGTTGAGGAACGGTGTTGTTCTTGCACTTGAGAACTCTCTGTTGGTGATCAGAACTACTGAGTCTTTCCGGCTTGTTGCTTCCGGTTTTCTCTCAGAGTTTCTGTCTGCCTGCCAGATATGCCACCCTGATTCCAACCTAAGAGTTCATTAAACAGGATGGTGCAAAGTGTTTAATAACTTAAGAAAAACACTTATATAATGAAGTTTTTTTTAAAGCAGAGTACAAAATTATAAAGGAATTATCAGAAGTAGGGAGAATTGTGAAAGAAGAAAACTAAAAGAAAATATGCCTGTGTGTAGTTAATTTATAAATTTATATTTTATATTTTTAACCAATTTAGACATATTTTTTCTTAAAAATCTAAAAAAAATAGTTTCATTAAGAAAACAAGATTTTGCCGGGCGTGGTGGTGCACGCCTTTAATCCCAGCACTCGGGAGGCAGAGGTAGGAGGATTGCTGTGAGTTCAAGGCCACCCTGATACTACATAGTGAATTCCAGGTCAGCCTAGACTAGAGCGAGACCTTACCTCAAAAAACCAAAAAAAAAAGAGAGATTTTTGTTTTTGTTTTACTCCAGCCATATTATTGTTTTTCAGCTGAGTGTCCTTACCCATATTTGAGCCGCACAGGCTGAGAGTGGCATGCTTGACTCACTCCAGCAGGAAGTCAAGGACATGAAGTGCAGTGCACAGCTCTAGCCCACCACCCATTAGAACCTTGACACTGTGCTTCCCCCGCAGGGCCCCTGAGCAGCGTTCCCACGCTTCTTCTGAGGACCCATACTTGTCCTTCTGTAGTACTGGTGGTTTTTGCTTGCTTTCCCCAGGGCTGAGCCAGGCCCCTTTGGGAGCCAGGTTGGAGCACCACCTTGGTACAGGTACCCTGAGCTTCTCCCCTGCCTTCCCTGGGAAGCACCCTTACAGTCTCTGTGCCGCCTTAAAGCCTGTGTGGGTCCACCTGCCTGCAGTCTGCATGATTATACCCATCCCTGTGAAGCACCATGCCTCCCACTGCACACCTATCACTTAGACCTGGGAAGGAAGGGCTGTGCCAGGCCGGTCCTGGGGTCTGTTTCTATAGCTGCTGTTTCTTTGCTGGAAATCTTAGAAAGAGGAATCTTGTTTCTTCTAAGTGCTGCCCTGGCTGAGGACAGCAGAGCAAATGAAAAGTGGAGATTTACACCTAGGCAGAGTCTTTCAGAGTGTTGGGAGATTGGAAAATGGCACATTTTCACCCAGGCCTGCTATTTTTTAACGCTGCTATTTTCTGCATCTTCTTTCCCATTGTAGGTGGCAGCTGAGGAAGCATTTTTCCATCCATTTTGTTTCTTAGCTAGACACTCGACAAAAAAAACCTGGGTTAGTCCCAGGAGGTTTGGGCTAGCCATGTGATGGGGAGGGTGTATGTAAAGGGCTTGGTGTCACCATTGTGCTGCAGAAAGCAAGGGGGAAATGCTGACAAAATGTCCACAGTCAATGTCAAGTTTAAAGGACTGAAGCGCCTGGCTGTCATGTAGACCCTGCCCTGAATTCTCAGTTTCTTGTAAGTTTTTGCTTCCTTGGATTTCTCATTCCTGCAGGGATGGAGGAGTATGTTTACTTGTTCCTTCTAGAAGTGTGAGCCAATTAGTGGGCACCGGTTGTGTAATTGTCACTCTTAAACAGCTCGATGAAGATTTTATTTTTCTCTCTTCATACTTAATTCCATTTTTCTACGTAACATTTGACAATAATGAAAAAGCCAGTCATGTTCTTTCCTGTATTTTTTAAAGGGCAAACCCTGATGTTAATTTTATCCTGACTTTTAGAACTTGAACAATAAAGAAACATGTCCCTATAAGAGGAAGAGGGAAAAATTAAAAATTGAAAAACAGAATTCAGATCAAGCCCACAGACAGGTGAAGTTTGATGGGAGGTAGATCCCTGTGTTAATGATGAGGGACCAGAACTGGCCTGTGGAAGGAATTTTCTTGTTAGACCAGACTCTGAGACACCTGTTAATTGGGCTATTGCTTACAGGTTGTGAAGTGCCTTGAATAGATAAATGTTTGAGAGTAGGAAACATCAACAGAGAGTCAGCTATCACATCTGCATCTTTATAAACTTATTTTGTACTGCATAAGTTTTGTGCAAAAACACACCCCTATGTTGGAAGACATGCGCGAAATGGCTGTCGATGCTGAGTATGAGTTCTGCCTCAGTCCTAACTTCAGAACTATTGGCAGATCCTGTGGACCGCAGGGGGGAGGCTCCTCCCTACCCAGAACATTTAGCAGGTAGAAAGCTAGAAGGAAATGAAGTCCTTAGGTAGCAACCAGTCAGGAGGGAGGCTCTGTGAACTCGTTTTCCTCTTTCTTACTTAACCCAGGAGCCATGTTATTCTGTGAGGGTAATAATTTTTCCCAGGTCTATTTTTTTTAATGAAGCATACCTCAATAAAACTTCCTCTGTGAGCTGTATGAGCACACTTAAGATGTACATGGTCAGAAAGATTTCTCTTTCATTGTGGAAATAACTTTCATATTAATATTATATTGCAAATGACAAAAAAAGATCACACTAGTCCAACTGCCATTATTTCTTCAGCTGCCTAACTGGTCTCCCCACATTCTCTCTGCACCCTTCACCCAACTGACTTCTGTAGCTGAAGTGGGCTGTTTAGGCACAACTTTGTGGTCTTCTTGCTAAGGGCCCTGTGCTCTCAGAATCCAATCCAGAATTCTTCACGTGGTCAGATGCCCTGGCCTCTCCTGCCTGTCTGGCCTCACCCACCTCACTCCCTGCTGTCTTGGTTCCTTTCTCTCTGGCTTTCTTGCCTTTTCCCCCAGGCACCATCTCTGTCCTGACACAGACCTCTGCACTAGTTTTGGGAGCCTCATTGGGAGCCCTCGCCCTGCCCTGTCTTTAGTCCTCTCCACTCAAGACAGGTGCACAAGTACCTCCGCTCATCTCTAATCACACTAGCTGCCTGGACAGCCTGGAGCTGTCATCATTGTCACAGACCTCCCCACATCTCTGTTCAGCTGAGCTGGTGGAGGAGTAAGAGGGGCCCTCATGCTGGTGCGTGTCTTCCCAGTGCCTCTTTATTACTCCACTGTCCATCTGTCATCCCTGACTCACTGACGGCCTTAGACCATCGTGGCCAGAGGGTCAGTCTCCTCTGCTCTTCATATCTATGCTTGTCCCTCAAGTTAATGACTCAGATCCCCCAGTAACAGTTTATCTTGTGAGTTTAGTTATTGGTTGGAAGTCCATTACCTTTATTTCCAGCCACTCTGAGGAGAGGAAAGCTTTTCTTTATGGAAGGGCCAAGTGCTTTCAGAAATTTTCGCCAGCTGTGCCCCTTTCACTTCAGAAATTGATTTGATTTAAAATCCCAAGTTTGTCAGGTTAATATGTTTCAATGGGTTCTCTGAATTTTCAGAGTAGTAGGTTAAAAAAAAAAGCACTGGCCTTGAACTCTGGGGGAAACTCAAAACCTTTCACCAAGGCATGCCACATGCCTCTCCTGACCAGCAAAATGGACCTGCAGCTCTGCTCCCCTTCCCTGGCATCAGGCAACTGCTTAGGGCCCAGCCCCAGCACTGGCTGCTTTGTCAGTACTTCTTACCCAGCCTTGGCTCTCTGGGATGGGCATTGCCAGTAAAACACTGCAGGCATGGAACCCACCCCTGGACCCTAGAACAACAGAGCCCTGGTCACTGTGATAGCAGGTGTCACTGACATGCATTTTATAAGCCAGTGGTCAGGATGACATCTGCCAAGCAGGGAAGACACACCCATGTACTGGCCATGAGCAGAGGCACCAGGAGGAGAGGCATGACCGTTTGGAGCATATCTTCTTAGAGTGCTCAGCCAACCTCTGTGTCCCAACGAGGATTTCTTGATAGCTAAGCCTCTGTTACTGTGTTCCAGAATGCCATGTTTTCATCCTAGGTTTAAAAAACAGGGAGTCTAGCATGCGTGCAGCTTTAACTTACAGAGCAGAGAGGCACTTCCCTTCACTGTGCTCTCTCAGCTGTCGCTGCCTTTTCTTTGCAGTTTCCAAGGGCCTCACTGAGTCTCCCTCCTGGGCACCTCTTTCCCCTTCTTTACCCTCCTCACCCCTTTCTTCCTGTCTCTGTTCTTATGGCCTCCGTGACTCTCTAGTGGCCTCTGGCATGTCCTTGTCTGCTTGGCATGTGCTTGTTGCTGTTCTAGAGTCTGCAGAGCTGCTGGGTGCTCTTGCTCCTGACTCCTTCGTCCCCTGCATAACAGCTCCAGGTGACCTTCCAAGGAGAGTCATGGGTCCTTGCCTAGAGCTTCCTGTCTCTACATGGCCAGTTTGCCCTAAATACCTTGTTTTCAGATACTCTGCTCCCTGTTAGACCACACAGCTGGATTTCAGATAGTGGCTTTGGTGTCCCTCTGACTCTCACCACACATCCTAACCTTTGTTCCTTTAATGTTCTCCTTACAGATACCTTCCTACTTTCCCTTCAGTCTGCCCAGCTAGTGTGGTGAGATGAACCCATACCTTAGCTATGTGTCTTCATTTCTTCCAGCTCATGAAGTTTCTGCCTACCCTGTGTTCCCTCTTAAGACTCACCCAAATGCTCTGAGTTCTCCCTTATCGTTTCCTCCCAAACCAAGTGGCTCTATTCTCTTTCCATATAATTTGATGACATTTCCCCATTTTGGGGGATTTATTTCACAGAAGGGAGGAAATAAGTGGGAAGGCTGGAAGTCTTTTTTAATCTAGCAATCTTTCATTGTATACTAGGATTATCCCTTGGAAATACAGGGGACTCAGTAGCCTCTGTAGGTCTGTAATCACATGCAAGCCCAGTCAGCTTTGGCTTGGTCTCGTAAAGTGACTGACCTCAATGGGTAGAAGCTCCTACCCTATTTCTGAGGGGAAATCCTGAAGAGACAGGAGGACATTCCTCTTCTAAGGGGTGTCCAGACAGTCCAGAGAATTTAGAAATTATTGTGACTCTCTCTCTCTCCCTCCCTTACTCCAAACAAGATGCTAGTATAATAAACTGTTTTAAGGAAGCTGGGATGGAAGGCACAATGCTTTTCCCAAGTTCATGTCTAATGGATAGCAGATTGCACAGCAGAACCCTGGACTCCTGGTTCTGAGTACTTTTCCCCTAGAAGTTTGCATAGACTATAAGATCATGGTGTGTGGGGTGGTGGTGGTGATATAAGTGCTATAAGAACATAGACAATATAGACATGGTCAGAGTATGGCCTGGGGTTAGGGATATTTTCTGAAAAGAAGCATTTAAGCCTGCCATTGGTCCCCATCACAGCTGGGAGAACTAAGGATTTCTTACTAAAGGAACTGTGAACATCAGATCACATAGAAGTACAAGTCGCACGGGCTGGAGAGATGGCTCAGCGGTTAAGGCACTTGCCTCCAGTGCCTAAGGCCCCGGGTTCAATTCCCCAGGACCCACATAAGCCAGACCCACAAGGTGGTGGCCCTGGTACTCTTATTCTTTCTTTCTCTCTCTCTCTCTCTCTCTCTCTCTCTCTCTCTCTCTCTCTCTCTCTCTCTCTCTTTCTCACTCTGTATCTCTCTGCTTGAAAATGAATAAAATATTTTTTAAAAAAGAAGTACAAGTCACAGATATGTTACAGATTACAAAGAAATCCACCTGTATTTTTCTATGATCTCTTGCCACTTACCACATCTTCCACAGAAAACTAACTTGTGCAGCCTGTTAGTTGGGTCATAATTCATACTTTGGAAATTGGTTTTTAAAAATGTAGCCCCCTACACCAGTGGTCAAATCTGGATCACCCAGGGATTCATTATCCAGGTTGAGCAGCATATTAGCCTCTGTTTCTCTTCCTTTTCCTTCCTATTGCCTATTTAAAAAAATCATTACCCTGTTCATTAGGACATTTATTAGACTGTTTCCTTCCACCAAGAGAGACATGTGTGTGTGTTTTTCCCCTGTTTTAAGCCAAATCCCATGAAGTATATTTCCCCCACAGTTGACATTTTCTTTTTTCACAATCCCTTGAAATGGAATGTAAGTGAATTTCACCATGGTGTTGTAAATTATGTTCTGAGTATCAGTAATAAACATTTCTTACAAAGTTTTAAAGTATAGTTTCAGGGTGGTGATCATCTGGAATTGCACACATTTACCAGCTGCTGTGGAAGGAGGGAGGGAAGGAGAAGAAGGGAGTGCTTTCTGTCCATAGACTCATTTTACCTCTTTATCCAAATTTATTCAACAGTATGAAGCCCACACAACAAAGCTAAACAGTGCAAAAGAATGTTTGCACTCTTGGTCTTGCGCCTCAGTACTCTGGACCTACTGGATGGCCTTCTTCCTTCTGCCTCTAGGCACAATCACACATTAAATCTGCCCAGAGAACATGAGATTTTCCCCCTGGTGAAGAAGCCAGGATGACATCCCTTGTGGCCAATCCTCAGATCCTTCTAATACAGTTGGGGGCGGGGCTCCTGTGAAGGAGGGCAGGCTGGTCCTGCCCCTTAGAGAAGATAAATTTGTTTGTATGGCTCTGTTTCCTTCCTCATTCTGCAAGGAACTGCTGGCCTCTCTGAGGGGTTGGCAGTTGTGACTGCTGGAGCTTTAGGTCTTTTCTGTAGAGTATTCTGAGAGTGCTGAGGAGGGGCTCCTGGAAGCTTGCTTGCTTATTGTTACATTTCTCACTCTTCTGAGCTTTTTTTTTTTTTTTTGCTTGTTTGTTTTTCTTAACTGAAATAAAAATCCAAACCTGTTCTTACCTAATGCTGAGGTCCCAGATTTAAACCCACAGGACTCTGAAGTTCATGTCCTCCCAGCATCGTAGAGGTCCTCTTAGCAGTTGACAGGTGCTGTTAGCAAGCTAGCCAGGAGCACAGTGCACAGAGGGGTTCTGTGGCCCAGTGAAGGGAGAGCCCAGGTGACAGTAAGGAGGAATGGACTTTTGGATAAGGCAACACATCCACAATTACAGAAGCATCTGTTTATAGATTTCCAGCATGATCTCCTCCACATTTCAGGGCTATGGTATTTTTACATCAACATTAATTTGCAAACATCTGAGGAGATGAGAAGGAAACACAGAACACAGTTCATGCCTTTCACACTTAGGGCTAGAGCAGCTGATATTTTTAGGCCCCCTTTTCTTCTTTTATGGTTTTATTAAGATTATTGTGTGAGTGATAAGGAATCATTGTCCTGCTAAGAATCCTAGTCTGTGTGGCTTGGTCCCATCCAGTACTTACCCATTCATGAACTTGGCAGACATGCTGGGCACTGGGCACAGCCCTCCTCCTCCGGCTCACTGCTTAAGCCTCCCCAAGTCTCAGAACCTATCCAGAGGCCTTGATCCAGGTGCAATTAGAGGCAATTGTGAATTCTGACAATTTAGCTAGGCTTCATCTGGGATTAATTCTGTAGGGAGAAAGCAGCACTCTTAAGAAGAATGGACATAGCCTCAAAATAAAATCACTGCATCTCCCTTCAGCCTGCTAGAGGGAAGTTCAGGTATGCCTCTGAGCTCCCATCTTCCCCGAGAAGGCAGAATTACAGCCTGCATTCAGCTGGTGACATTTTTGTTGAGTTTTGTATTAGAAGCCATCCCTCAGCCTGGGGGATACTCAGCTACGGGTGGGGTTTTGTGGCACTCCTGTCTTGCTCTGGCTGCCCTCTCTGATGACAAGTGTCATACTCCGTTTGTAAGGAGCACTTGCACTCTGTTTAAACACCATGGTCCTGTATAAAATAAGCATTCATTATCCACTGTGCTTGGTAACAGGATTCTGCTTGGCTTTTAGTGATGGTCAGAATGTGGGTGACCCCCACCACCAATATGATAAATTTTCAGAGGCATGTTTTTTTACATAATAGACAAGTTGGCTTTCCAGCTCTGTCCAGAATGTATAGTGGTTAATCTTGCCTTAGAAGAGTCAAAGTCAAAATCGTTCTAAAGTGGCTGTATAGAATAAAACGACTGCATTCCTGAGCTGGCTTCTGCCATCTCCTGGCTGTGTTTCTCCTCAAGGAACTGCTATCTTGAAACCCACCCAATAGCTTGGAAGATAAAACTGCCAAGGCTCAAGTGATTGTCTGAAATTTCCTAGAAGAGGTTAGTTATATCATACCTATAAAGAGAACTCACCCTGAGTGGTGTGACACCCTTCCCTGAGAAGGGGACACTTTCATGCTGTCGCCTTTTCCCCCAGTGAAGCTTTCAGGCTTGGATGGGGCTTGCTCTGACTTTTAACGTCCTTCATCATCAGGAAACACATTTAGAATGGAAATAGACAAGAGCTGTAGTCTTAGCCCTGCTCACCTGCGTCAGCTGGTCTCTACTTTTACTTGACACTTGCCATACATAAGATTCCATGGTTTTCTGTGATAAACTAAGCTTGCTTTTCTTGCTTCCTTTCTCTCCCCCTTTCTGAGGTAGGGCTTGGATGTTCTGTGGGCCTCTGGGAGACTCTTGAGCAAGACCAGCAAGAGTCGATTTTATACCAGAGAGATCTTGTGACTCATCTTGATCACTGGGCACTGCCGTTTGTCTGTCAAAGACTTCTAGTCTGGCACTTTCCTGTCTGACTTGCTAAAACCAAAATATCTCTGAATAGTAACAGTAGGATGCAGTTGTGACCTGACCTCACATTTCTTTTAAAAAAATGTGTATATGTATACACATATATGTATATATATATTTTCTTATTTTATTTGTGTGTGTTTGGGAGGCACTGCACATGCATGTGTAAGCACATGGGCATAAAGGCCAGAGGACAACCTTAGGTGGTGTTCCTCAGGCACTGCCCACTTTTTTTTTTAAAGACCCTCTCTCATTTTCCTGTCACTTACCAAGTAGGCTAGACTGGCTGCCAGCAAGCCCAGGGATCCACCTACTTCAACCTCTTCAGCACTGGAGTTGCAAGCACCCCACCCAGCTCATTTACATGGGTGCTAGGCCTTGAGCTCAAACACTTTACCAATGAGCTGCCTCCCAGGCCCTGACCTCACATCCACACATTTTAAAGGTGATCTTGACTTTGCTGGCACAAAAGGTCATATTTGTTCATTAACATAACAAATTGATCACTTTTTATGTGTAGAGCTCTGTCTTTGTGGAGCTCTGAAGAAAGACACTTATAGGACATAAGACACTTATCCACAGACAATGAACACATCATGAGCCTCTCCTGTCCACTATCCCAGAAAGCAAACTGGAGTTGAACGATTGTTTCCAGTATCTGCTTCAGAATTTGTCCAGTGAAAGTAAAAGGGGCAGGTAGAAGAGAGAAATGTGGGGGGCAAATACGAGCAAAGTACAATGTATAACCCATCATTTTATCCTCTAAATTAATAATTTTTAAATAAATTTTTAAAATCACAGGACGAGTAGGTTATGAAGACAATCATTAGAACCCAGCGATGGGGGTGTGCCTTTCTGAAGTTTGGCTTCTGAGCAGTGAGGTGGGCAGTGAGGCCAGGCTTCTGGGCCAGCACTCAGGGCTCGAAGGGAAAGTCCTTGTCGCCCACCTCTCTCCTCTGAAGCCCTTTGTTTCCCTGATGGGACCTGGACACACAGGCGCGCTGACCCAGGTGGAAGCAAGCACAGGGTTGTAATCAAATGTCAATTAGAACAGCTTCAAATCTCCAGAGTCCTGATGTGACTGGTGCCCACATTCTCCCTTGTTTTTCTGGGATTTGATTTCTAGCTGGCATGTTATCTTGGGGTGGGGGTTGCATAGATCATTTGAATAACATTGGGGTTCAAAGTTCTTGAAATCCTTGTACCTAGAATTTACCTGGAGATTCCCATAATATTAAGTGAGGGTCGTTCTTTCAAAGAGGAGGTGGTGGTGGTGTGTAGCCCCTGTTAGGAAGTGGCGTATTTGGATTTCTGGATTGGGGATAGCTTTACAAGTTGTTCAAAATGTTGTCAGCGCCTGTGTTGTTCTTTAGAAACACTTGGGTCATTTGATTTGTTAATATTGCTGCAGAAGGAGAGTAATTGGGGGGGGTAACGTTGCTATGGGAACCCCTGATTGTATTTCTAGAAACGACCTCCAGTGAGACCAATGCTGCCAATTCCTGTCTCCCTTTTCGGAAAGGGCTGAGGAGGAAAAGGGACCAATGGGGAAGTGACAGACTGGCATCACTCAGTGCTTCCTGAGAGAAGCACTCTTCCCTCTTCCCTGAGGACATCTGACTCTGGCTTCTCAAGAGTCTGAGGTCCTGTCTGGCCTCTGCCTGGGTTCTCCTGTCCACATGTGCCGTGGGTCTGTGATAGGTTCTATTTCAGTGGCATTGGCTTCCCTGTGGGTCCGTTTGTTTTCATTCATTTGGAAACATTTTGAAAAGTGCATGTGACTTCTTCAGACTCCCAGAGAGATTCACAGCCCAGGAGGGCAGACCAGAGGGTCTCTGGAAACCTTGTAGGGAACCAACAAGTCTCTGCTGTGGACATCTATCTGTGTGACTGTGCCATTCCTTTCCCTGACTTCTTTTCATCTTCTGGGCACTCTAGGTCTTGGGGCCACTTGAGCCAAGATGTCAAGCTCATCTTTGTCACTGACCTTCATGGTAAGCCATGAAGTGTGGTGACCTCAGTTGTGTGCTAAGAGCCCTGTGGTGTTCACAGTGAAACGGCCTCCTGCCACTAGCTCGGGCTTCAGTCATCTCTTCCTAACTGCATTGGTACATCAGTCCTCTGCAGAGATCAGGGCTGGTCACTCTGACATCATAGCTATAAGTGTGGCCAGCCCTCACTCGCCACCAGCTATACTCTGACCTTCCAGATTGCCAAGCTTCCATTATGCCCTTTGCCAACAGGAGAATACAATGCCTACCTGTAGGCTGATGCATATCTTGCTGTGAGGGCTAGTACTGGGCCAGGCAGGTGTCACCTCACCACCAAATCAGAGCACCCAGGGGAGGAAGGAGCTAAGGTTTGCTTTTGGCTGTTCCTGGTGATGCCAAAGACATAAATTCCAGGCTTCCCTGAAGATCTGAGCTGTAGTGTCCTACAATGTCCCAAGTTTATTGTACAATCTACTGTATGTTGGGCACTTAACAGTAGAGGAGAGGGCTTGGGGACTTCCAAGGGGTATGCAAACTAGTGGTTAAAATAGGGCACACAGATACAGAGTGCCAGCTGCCATCAGAATCATGCGTAATGTATAAATACTTCACAGTCCCAGTCTGTGTCAGCGACTGTGGTCCTAAAGTACCTGCTCCTACTCAGCCACACAGGTCCCAATGCCTTTATCTCCGCATCTGTAAAATGCCATTCTTAAAACAAGACTTGATGTTAGCCTTGGAAGGCTGTTTTCATTAAGTAGCACAGTTTTTGTCATGTTATCAATGAAACATATAGTTATGTAAAACATTAAACAATGGATTCACCTCTAAAGTTCCTTGTAATGCATGGCTCCAAAGTCCTGGCTGCCTGATGTGCAGATGGCCACATACATGCTTGTTCTACGCATATGTGTGGACTTCCAGCACTTCCGGGTGATGTAGGCCTGGCCTCGCATGGGAGCCATCTAGGAGCTGACTTGCGCCTGTGTTCACACTGCGACAGGTGGATAGCTCCATCCTAGAGCAAAGGCACCTTACCTCCGGTGCTCATCCTGGGAAGAGAGAAAACAAAACAAGCTGAACCATGTTGGACATCTCGCTTCCACTTCCTAAAGACTAGGCTGCAGTGAGAGTCACCTCGAACGGTCACAGAGCTTGGGTGTACCGGAAGGTTGGGAAGTTTGTCTTGTCCTTCCAAGATCACCAGCACAGCCTCATGACTGGAAGCCACCTCCTAATGAAATATTAACACCCAGTAGGTGTTGGGTATGCATGCAGAATGTTTTAACGTGTATATTTTTAGCCTGGACACAGTGGTATCAGTGAAAATAATTAGCCCCTGCCTGTAATCTCAAAGCCTATCCGTCTACTCTGGCTTTTTTAGAAGGCAGATGTTTTAAAACTGATTTGAAAATCAAATTTGCCCTTCAGTGATTTCATTTGGAAGAAACAGAGAAGTAAACATTATAAAGAAGGCTTCTGGGTGCATTATGCATGCAAATGTGGCAGGCGATCTGCTCCTGAGTGGAGGTGGGTGACTGTTCTGGATGAGGAAGGTTGACTTGTTAAATGAATACAAAGGTCACCGACCCTCAGATCATGTTCTTCTGTCACTGGATAGCGGGCTACTGCTTCGTGTTAAACTCTGCCCTGCCAAAAGATAGCAGTCCACAGACGCATTAACAGTGCCTGGGCTGCTTAAAGTTCAGCCCTTCTTGAGCTGTCTCTTCTCAGTCACCACACTGCGGGTGTGGAGAATCTGGAGACTGTCTCATAAAAATTAAGTCCGTGCTGCAAAAGACACTTGTGTGTTTGTCTGATCTCCCTCAAGGGTCAGGGACTATATCTTTCTCAACCTCAAATCACAGCTTGGCATGGAGCCTGGTGTGTGGTTAGAGCTTAAAAATTATTTCTGGAAAATAAATGAATAAATAAACTTTGGAATGAATAAGTCAGTAGTTATATTTTGGGTGCAATTTTGACTTTTTTAAATGAAATTGCAACACAGATTTTGTCAGACTTTGAGTGAATTAGATAAAGGTTATCACTGTGGAAGAGCAGAAAATGAGATTTACACTAATCCAAACCAAATTCTTGCTCAGTGTCCCGAAGAGTGAAAATTAAAGTCATCCTTCAGATCTGGAAAGAAGACTTCCCCCTAAGCATACTTGACCATCCTGCCTAAAATCAGAATTAAAAATCCAGTTGACCAAGCTCCTGGGTAGACAGCTTCCAGAAGGGTACATGGGTACAGGGAGGATGCCTGGCTTAGTCCAGAGATTGCTGGAGAGGTCCAGGGCACTCTGGGCTTTAGGAGGATGCTTGGCTTAGTCCAGAGAGACCCCTTTTCCAAAGGCCTCATGGGTGACCTAGAAGCCCAGTGAGAAACTTTGGGGAGATTTATGCTATACTAGTCCTCTTGTATCTTCCTCCTCTTCTGATTGAGACTCTGTCACAGGATTCTTCAGAATTGGAGAGTGTGGAACTTCTGTGGCTATCCCCGCTTCCCCCTTCTTTCCTGCTGGCTGGAGCCATGGGGAGAGAGGTCCTTCTAGGGGTATCATGTCTTTGCCCAGCCCACCAGAGAAGATCATGTCACTTCTGGTTTCAACTGTTGCTGGTGGCTCCACAGTTTTTCTGAATATGTACTTGTCTAATGACCATTGATCAGTAAAGGCCTTCTGTCAACACTGCACTGAAGGCAGACAGGCATGCCCTTCATGTGCTGGGACTCACTGAACTCCACTCCTACATGTGGAAAGTGATTCCTGTGTGTCCACGGTGGACCTCTCTAGGAAGCTGGTAAGACTGTCAGCAGCCTATTGACCACAAAAAAAAAAAAAAAGCAAACGAACAAAACGCTGATAAAGTTAAGTTTTGCCAAAACAGTAGCGATCTCTGGCTTTCTTATGGGGAAAGGTTAGGGGACACATTCCACACATATGGAGGACTGATTTTATGTGAAGTTACAGATTCACAGCACCACTATACATGGTCGTCCCAAAGTGGAAGCATCTCAATGTCCCTTGACTGCCAAAAGGAGAAACAAGACGTGACATGCCTGTGGAAGATGACTTGGCAATGAAGAAGAATAAAGTACCAGTGCCGGTTACAGCACAGGTGAACCAGAGGAGTCCATGAATGAACTGCAGCAGCCCAAGAGAGTAGTCAGTTCCCAGGAGCTGAGGACATTTGGAAGGAGAGTGGTGAAGACTACTCAGGGGGCACAGGTGGGGTTGTTTTGCATGATATAAAGATTATGGTTATGAAATTGTGGGGGTGGTCACACAGCTATGTGAATATCCTAAAAACATGACATTGTAAGCTTTTATTCATTCATTTGGTTTATTTACACATTTGTTTATTCATTAATTTATTTATTTTTGTCATGCTGAGGATTGAACCCAGGACCTTGTGCATGCTAGGCCAAGAGCTCTACCATTGAGCTACATCCCTAATCACATTATATGCTTTTAAAGGGTGAGTTTCATTGTATGTGAATCATACTGCAATAAAGTTGATATTTTGAAAAAAGGAAAAGAAGACTGTGGGACATTTCCAGGCCAGGGCTGAGCCCACTTGTCCAAGGACTGTCCACATCAGTATGCCAGGTGGGAAGACCTCACCTGGTCTGCTTTTTTTGTTTGTTTGTTTGTTTGTTTTGCAAGGTAGGGTCTCACTCTAGCCTTCCAAATGCTGGGATTAAAGGCCTTCGCCACCACTCCTGGCTCTCTTCACTTTTGTTGCAGTGAATATACTGGATTAAATCCTTGCAAAGAGAAGTTGGAGTAGCATTCACTTTTCTCTTTCTTCTCTCCTACTTCCTGCCCGCGCCCCTCCCTAGGATTTTCTCTCCCCTTGTTTGTTGCTAGACCAGGGTTACTTCACAAACACCTTTCAGTTTCTGGTTTCCAATCCAAATATTTTATTGAACCTCTTGTGTGTGCAAGGAGAACAAAATACAGCCCCTCTGCTGTGATGTCATGTGTCCACCCTCTGGGAGCCAGGCAGGCTTTTAGAAAGTCAGCTCAGAGGCAGGCACTGGGGTGCATGCTCCTCCGCTCCTGGTGGCCATTCCAGCCCCTTTTATAGCCCATTTTATGTGTTGGCCACTAGGTCAACATTGTGGGTTCCCACTATAAATAGAGTCTTACACCGACATTGTAATGGCTTTCTAAGTCAATAAAATCAGGAAGAGCCTGCCCTTGATGTTAGGTTGGGCATAAGTATATATAAATGCAGGAGGTAGAGACATTTGCATGAACTTGACCTGACTGAACAGTAGCTCTCACTGAAGAACTGCTCTCATAAATGGCTCTTCTGATATGAAGACAGTCGGTGCTGCAGCCAGCAGGGCTGCGCCGGCAAGTGTGTGGTTTTAAGCAGCATGTCTGTATTAACCCTCATAATGCATTTTTACTACCAATTATTGTCTGGCCCAACTTAGTGCTGGTAATTCAATTTGATTCTTTGATGGCATCGTAAAATATTGATAACAAAGTAGATAATAATGGTATAACAATAGAACCAGGAGCCATCTTTATTAATGCAAGCAAAGTCTTAGGAAGTATGTTTGATTTTTCCTGAGTCTTTAATTCTCACTACAGGGCACTCATTCAACAAATAATAATTGAGTACCCACTAAGTGTTAGGCACAGAACATGGCAGACAGTATCCCTACTTCTCTAAAGTTTACATGCCTGTGGTTTATAGTGTTATAGCCACTGGTAACTGCTATGAAGCAGGTGAACTAGCAGCAGACAGAGTGACCAGGCTCTGAGGAAGATCAGTGGCAGACAGACACCAGCCCTCCCAAGGCTCAGGAAAGAGCACTTCAGGGAAAGGTAAAGCCTTGAATGTGGCTTTGTGCAAGTCAAAGTGATGGCGGGTACTGCTACAGAGAGCTGAGGAGGCTGAGCATGGGGTGAGGTGGGAAAGAGGCCAGAGCTCTTGGACCCAGTGTGACCATGGATTTTATTCTAAGAGCAATGAGTTGTTGGGTTTAAAACAAAGAAGTAGTAAGAACTTATTTCTGCTTTTTTTCTTCTTTTGTAAACAGGGGTTCCCTGTTATAGTCCAGGCTGACCTCAGACTCTTAAGCCTTTTCCTCACTCTCCTGTATATCCTGGGATTGCAGACACATGCCTCCACACACAGCTTATTTCTGCTTTTTAAAATTTTATCATCATTGGTGCTGAGCATAAACCCAGGACCCTCACATACTTCTGGTCTGTGGTCTACCATTGAGCTGGTCCACCACCCTCAGCCCAGTTTCTTCTCTGGTATCTGTGTAGAGGACTATTGGAGGGTAAATGGGGAACTGTGGCCAGGAAGGAGGTCTGTTGCTATCACTCAAATAACAGATGGCAGAGACTAGGACAAGGGTCATGACCGTGGAGATGGTTCAAAGTGTTTGCCTTGGAGTGGGCCAGGGGTCCAGGCAAGGATGGGATGAGGAGAGAAAGGTCTTGAGTGGTTTCCTGCTCTGTCCCTGGTCTTGAACATTTTGTTGTCTTGCTCTATACTCTGAAAGCATGCTTCTCAAGTTTCTGCAAGACTCATGTGATGGATGACAGATGCGGGATTCAGAATGGTCTCTACAAGCTCTAATGTGGACCAAACCAACAGGATGGGATGTAATGGGGATAAATGTGATGTCCTCCATTCAGGTTCAGAAAATCAATTCTCTAAGTGCAGGATGGGGCCGTCTAACTGGAGAGAGGTTTATGGGGAAAAGAGCTGTGGTTTTAGTTGGCCACAAACTCGATATGAGCTAATAGTTGCCCTAAGCTGCTACAGACTTCAGGCAGCATAACATTCATATATGCCCATGTGGCCTTCCTGTTGGCACTCTGTATTGGTCAGGATACATCTGGTCCCAGGTGTCCATGCTTAAAAAGTGTACTGCACAGTGGGTGGGAAGATGGTGAGACTTCAGAGATGAAAAAGATTTAGGTTAATCACCCAAAGAGTTTGGCGTTGTGCCATTATCTTTACATACAGAGCTATTGTGTGGGGCTGGGACCCTAATTCTATGTAACACCAAAGGTTGCCTCTATCATTGGCTATTCATACCTCAACACACCTTTAGGGAGCAGCTCTCTTCTCTTTTGTCAGTTGCTATTCTCTTTTCTGTATCCAATCAAGTGAGCATGGTATGAGTTCACAGGCAACCCCAGCACTCAGGAGTAGGACACAAGAAGATCTCAATCTCTAGGTCAGCCTCGGCCACATAGTGAGTCCCAAACCAGCCTGGGCTAGTGAGAGCTTGTCTTAAAGAAAGGGAGGTGGGGTGGGGGAACCTGATTGATAAGGTACTGCTTTCTTTAGAGGCTGTTAGAGTAGTTTTAGGCTTAGGTTAGAAAATTGAGACTCTGCCCTCCCACATACATGGCCTCACCATCATCACACCCTCCCACAGAGTGTGTTACACTTGATGAACCAACATGTGCACATCAGCATCACCCAAAGGCCACAGTTCACTTTCAGGTTCACTCTTGTTGTCTGTGTCGTGTGGGCACATATCTAATGCCATATGTCCCCTGTTAGAGTGTGGTGCAGAGTGTTTTTGCTGCCCTAAAACTTCTCTGCTCTTCCTGTTCATCCCCTCTTTCCCCATCCCTAGAAACCCTTCTTCACAGTTTTGTGTTTTCCAGAATATTGATGGAATCATACAATGTGTAGAAAGTTACTATTGAAAAACAGCAGAAGGGCTGGTGAGATGGCTAAGTGGTTAAGGCACTTGCCTCCAGTGCCTAAGGCCCCAGGTTCAATTCCCCAGTACCCACATAAGCCAGACCCACAAGGTGGTGGCCCTGGTGCTCGCGCTTTCTCTCTCTCTCTCTCTCTCTCTATCTATCTCTCTGCTTGAAAATGAATAAATAAAATATTTTTTAAAAAAAACAGCAGAAGAAAGAAAAAGGTTTCTGAACTTGTGGCACTCACTGAAGGTTCAGAGGATAGAGACACAAGTAAGTGCAGGAAAATATTCCGGATACCATGAAAGCGTGCTGAGTGCAGGGGACACGTCTTAGGTAGGATGAACGAGCCTGCTGGTGTGAGCAGTGTGTGAGCCTGAAAGGAGTAGGTGCTAGCAGGGGGCTGTCTGTGGAGAGGAAGGACAATGGGAAGTGCTTTGCAAAGGTGTGGATGTGCGGTAGCCACTACACCCAGGTAGCTGCTATGGCCTGGCATGACTGGAGTGCTGGCTGGAGGGTGTGGACACTGCCTTGCCTTTGTTGTGTCCAGGAGCAGGGGGCCCTGGGCATCCCTGAACTTATGGCCTAGGGGAAGTAGCTGGAGAGAAACAGGTAGGGCAAACTGGGACCAGATTGTAGAAATCTCTGGATGGGTATCAGCAAGTTTAACCTTATTGGGTAGGTGGTGGAGAGGTGTGACAAAGCTGTGACTCGTTAGTAGAATGAGTGTGGGTCATAAAAGAGACCAGAGGCCAAGAACAGCTCACACAGATGTGCGTGTACAGGCCAGACTAGAGCTCAGGCAGCCAGACAGGAATTGTCCCTAAAGAGGAGCTGCAGAGGCATCAGAGAGGGCCAGGAAAGAAAGACAGAAAGGCTCCTGCTTCACATCACTCCAGAGGCACCCATGGAAGCCACTGTTTTTGAGTCCGTCTGCTCATGAGAGCACAATGTGCAGGAGCTCTCAGTGGGGAAAAACTACCTGCCCGCACCCCATGCTACCTTCTCCGTTCATTCTTCACTCTGTCTCAGAGCTGTGTCAGCAGTCAGAGCACAAGCACAGAGGAGGTGGTCCTTCCATGGGTCCTAGACCAGGAGCTGCGACCTTCCCCAGGCAGCCTGCTTGGCTGCCACCTCACAGGGACAGGACAGTGACTGATATGAGAGGGGATCTGTAGCACTGGGCCAAACCTCCTTGTTTGGCTCTTTATTCTCCAGCTATGTCTGAAAGACCCCTTGTTTAAGGCTTTGAGAAGCACACCTTTAATCCCAGCACCTGGAAGGCCAAGGTAAGAGGATAGCTGTGAGTTGAGGCCAGCCTGAGCTACAGATAAGTTCCAGGTCAACCTGGGCTAGAGTGAGACCCTGCTTGGGGAGAAGGGAAGAAAGAAAGAATCTTTAGATGAAACCTGGGGAGTTTGAAGCTGGGATGTAGAAGAATAAAAATGTCAGCTGTGAGCCACATGATAAATGTATGTCCCTAAAGCAATCCCAGATGGTGGCACCAAAGACTGCTGTCCCAACTTCAAAGTGCAAACCCCCAAAGTAGCCTCATTTGGAGAGAAATCAGAATCCCAGAATTCTCAGCAATCTTGAAAGGAGGACCCTGCTTGCATCTCCTTGCAGATCAGTCTGTGGTTTCCCTATTAAGTGCCTTTGCAGGAGGAGGACTCGAGACACGGGCTGATGAGAGCAAGGCTCTGGGACATGCTTGTTAAATGGCAACCCTCACCTCGCCCCAGCCTCCACTTGTCTGAGCTGTAAAATCCTGGGTCAAACTCTGGTCGCAAAGTCGATTGCCTCCAAAGCAAGCCTGCTGTCTTAGGTCTTTGTTTTAGTCAGTGCTGCTCTGTCAGCTGCAGGCTCGCCTTTGATAGGCCGCAGCACTGTTTTCATGTCTAACGAGTGTTTTAATGTTTGTGAGAGACTGCTGCTAATTGGATCCCCATGGTACCACAAGTGGCTTTAGAAGCCTCTTCTGTCAGGGGAGAGGATTCTGTGAATGACTGTGTGTGTATATGTGTGTATACACCGGGGCCTCCACCTGAGCAAGCAGCACAAGGTTCAAGTGTTCCTGAACCCAGACTGCGGGTTTGAAGAGGAGGGATTCTTCTTAAAGGAAGCAGGGTTATTTTTGGCTCTGTTTCATCGATCTCAGATCACATTGACTGAGTGCTTTGTGTCCAAGGTGAAGAAGAACATCACGGCAGGGCACACATGGTAGTGGCCAGGAAGCAGAGATTGAGCTGTTCTTCATAGAGACATAATAAGTCTGCCATTATTATTATTATACTTGACGGTTTTCACTTTCTCCTCCCCACTCTTTGGACGTGTGGAGCTGCCCAGCCAGACTCTGGTCAGTGTCTGCTCTCCACCCCTAGCTGTATCGGGACTCTCCACCATCCTGATGACTGCTGGTTCCTGACTCCTCCTGCAGAATGTCAGCAGCACCCCACCGTTCCCATGACAGGGAAGGCTTCTACACACCTTCCACCCCCGGGTCCACCCCAGAAGGGTGCCACAGTCACAGGTCATCATGCTTTGAGCTGGTGGCAGCACTCTCTCACAGAGCCCCAGCACCGACGGTCTGCCCTCTCTGGGTGTGTGCCACAGCTATGGAGACAAGCTGGTACATAAGGGAGCAGCCTCTGGGTGGTGAAGCTCTGTGTAACATGAGAGAGCTTTGATTCTCCTCACCTGGGTCATGTGCTTCTTGAAGGTCGCGCCAGTGTTCCTTTGCACTCATAAAGGACATCCCTGATGGACCTGTGAGTGTGACCTTTCCAGCCAAGCTAGAGTTGGCCTCCTCCGTTGGTCTTTTTCACAGCACTGTGTTCTTTTCCTTCATAACACCTGTCAGAATTTCTCTCTCTCTTTTTTTGTTTTGCTGTTTATATCTTATTTATATATTTTTTTCCCATTAGGCTTTAGGTCCCATGAAAGAGGAGACCACACCCACTTGGTTCATACTAACACTCTCAGTGCCCTTAAGTCTGGCACTCATTGAGTTCTTAGAGGAATGGCTCCTGAGGACATTAGTAAGTCGAGGGCCAAGTGTGTCCATGTTCTCCATTTACCCCCTTGGGCTCTCTGGGGCTTCCTTTCTACTGTTCCCTGGGCACTGTGCCTCACAGCTAGTGACAACCTCAGGGCCTCTAGTACATACCATTTGGAAGAGGTGGAATCCCCTTGGCTAATAGGTTTCTGTTCCTCTTGTCCATGACATTATGGGAGACAAGGTGGGTGGCTTTAAGGCCCCACATGTAGAGAGCTAGTCCATGGGCTCTGCCCTTTGATACTGTTGGTGCGGTTGCAGAGGCTGCCCAGGGTGCTGTTCAGGGCCTGCTCCTTCTTGCCCTGCTGCCCCTGGTAAGGCTTGTGCCTCAGTCCTAGAAGAGCCACATGCCAGCAGAAATGCCTTCAGAAGGAAGCTCCGCAAAACTGCGTTTAACCCACATTTATAGATTCACCCTAATTAAATTGTAGAATTACAGCATGACATTATATTATTACCTTGAAATTACAATTCTATTCTGATGACCGGGCCCTGTAAACAGTGCACGCTGGTGACACACACCCTGAACAAGCTCCTTGTTAAGCCGAAGGTTGGTAAGAGATGATATTTGGATAACTGATTAAATATCTAAGTATGAAAATCTAAGTGGGGAGTAAAAGCTCTGTGCTTGAAGCAGCCGTGTTCTCTTGAAGCTCTTGGTCTTTCTTACACAGGCTTTTCCTTTTGTATTTTACCTTTCGGTTTAGCATTCCCTAGCCCTGGTTCAGACCTGCCAGTAGGCAGTGTCTCCATTTCTCCTGTTTACACATTGACTGTGCTGTGGCTGGTAATCTCTACAAAGCCTTTGTATGAGGTTTACAGTGTATTCCTCCAACATTGGTTTTGCCCCAAGGATCCTCTTCCCCCAAGCAGTGGCATGGGATTTGGACAGGCCTGTTCTTTCTCATCCTAATGAGATGGCCCTCGTCCAGAAGTGTGCTTGTGGCCAGAGCTGAGATTAGGCCTGTTGCTCAGGGGGCAGGAGCTTGCCAGCTAAGCTGGGCAGACAGTGACTCTAAGCAGGAGAATGACAGCACAGAGAAGGAACTTGTGTGGGACAGGAGACTAGATCCCACCATGGAATTAGCCTAACCTTGTCATTTAACAAAGTTCAGTTACTTTAAATACTGTGCAAAGAAGCCTGGCAGCATTTCCACAGAAAAAGGAGACATTGGGAAGGTGTTGGGGCCAGATGGGACCAAGTTTCTTTTTTGAAAGGAAGATAGGACTGGAGAGATGATTCAGCGGTTAATGCACCTGCCTTTAAAACCTAATGACTGGGTTTGATTCCCCAGTTCCCACATAAAGCCAGATGCACAAAGTGGAGCATGCATCTGGAATTCATTTGCAGAGGCTAGAGGCCCGGTGCACCCATTCTCTGTGTGTTTATCTCTCTTCTCTGTCTCTCTCTCTCTCTGCTTGCAAATAAATAAAAATATTTTTAATAAAAATATTTTTAAAGGAAGATAAAAACAAAGGGGGTCGATGAAAATGTATGGCACTGGTAACTCTGAGCAGGTGTGGTGACACATCTGAGCTTGGAGAGATCTTGGGAGGGAGGAAGTAACTAATTCCTGTGGAGAATCCCTTCCCAAGGTTTGGTTTATTGGGTAGGTTGGTTGGCTTGTTGAGAGAGGGTTGCACTGTGTAACCCAGTAGACCTCAAACTCACAATCCTCCTGCCCCTGAATGCTGGAATTTCAGGCTTGCACCACCACACCCAGCCCTTGCCGTGTTTAGAAGGGTGGCGATTGAGGCGGTAATGGAAGACGTTCAGTGCTTGTTGTGACGGTCTATAACTCTTCCACAAACTCTGGATTAGAACCATTTCTGCTGGCTTACCCACGTGATTATTTTCTGAGTGAAGGTCAAGTCGAACCAGCAGTGGGAAGAAAGCTGAAATGGGGTGCCAGAAAGAACAGGTGTGGCTGTGTAAATTAGCCTTAAATGTATATGTTTACATCTGACATATGTGATGGCCTCCCTTCTGAGAGTCAAAGGTGAGTCCTGCAAAGTCTTTAGCTAGAAGCTTCCATGTCCACAGTGCCCCACAGTATCATAGTTCACGTCTCACTTGCCTATATTAAAATCAAATTTCTTTGTTTTTGTTATTAGTGCTAATTTAGTCTTATCCCTCTTCATCAATGTGATTTTAAGCATTTTTATTAAAAGTGCTGTGTTCAAGTGGCTAAGAGCCTGTTATTTCAGGTGTATTTTAAATGTCTATGTCAAATGTTTCTGACTCAGTAAGTGGAAGGTCTCTCCCTTCTCTGGCCTTTATTCAGAACGATGAACAGTTAGTTGCTCTGGCTCCTCCCCTCTCTGTTTGGAAGACAAATGAAATCATAGCTCTGACAGCATGCCTTGCTTCAGAGAAAGCCTGCCATGTCCTGTAGGTCATTATTATTGATCTCTTCCACACTGCACCCCACATAATGTTGAGGCACCCACAGTCTGACTGGGCTTTCCCGGCAAGTGACTTGTTGTAGTGCTCATCGTGGAGCTGTGCTCAGGGCTCACTGTGGACAGGGGTTTATTGGCTCCCTGGGCCTGTGCATCCAGGTTGGGATGTCTAAGCTGGAAGGCAAGATGGTGGTGATGGCCTCCTGTGGGGAGGCTTTGGACAGGAGGTGGCTGGGTGATCATGGGAAGACAGGTGCTGATTTACCTGTTTGCTGGTTTATTTTCTTTTGGGAGTCAGTGTTCCAATTTACAGCATTCCTCGGAGGTTTGACATATCAATTAGATGTTATCGACAGTAATAGAGGGGCAGTTGCTGTAAATGTGAAGTTTTTACTGGTAGGCCATGAAATGACACCCCAAGGGACTGTAACAGAGTGGCATGATAAATATCATGCACGTGGGCAGAGGGCCTGATTAATAGGTGAGGGCAAGTCTGTCTCCTGCACTGAAATGGTATTTATTCATTTGCTGTCAATCAAGCCTTCTGTTCTAATTGGCTGAAAGGCTAAATCATCAAGATCTGCTCATAAACCAGGTTAAGGTAGGGAGAAAAACAGAGCTAAATCACAATCAGCAGCTTGTTTATTTGCTGCATTACTGCATCTATGTGACCTTGGGGAGCCTTCCTCTCCCCTCTGGATACAGTAACAGCCCAGAGAAGGGAACTGGGAAGGAAGAGATGTTGGCTGGGCTGGGCTTGGGTGACGCCCCACAGTGAAGCTGGACCATTGCTTCTCTCCTCTCTTCTCCCTGCTGCATCTTTAATGTATGGCTCTTGTTTTGCACGACACTTGTAAAAGGAAGAATTACTTTCAAAAAGACAAATATATTTCCACACTAACAGTTTTATAAAGATGTCACAAATAAGTATGGGCATCATTAAATCAAGGCAGGCTTCTCGTTGTGATAAATCTGCATTATCAAGTCTCATTTCTAAAATGAATCACACATTGTAAAACTTTATGAGAGTCGAGTAGAGGATCCCTTGTTGGCCTGTGCATGTTTGTGCTGTCAAAGCATGCACACACAGTGAACACACACCTTCCTTAGAAGCAGTACGTCCAGTTCAACAGTTCAAGCTATGGTGTATGGGGTAGACGAAGCCTTTCTCACTGCCAAAGTAGCTGAGTCAGAACAGCTATAAGAACACAGCTTGCAGTGACTGACAAAAGCCCGATTCTGGGAACTACGATGCAGGGTGAAGGCATCCTGACCAGCAGGCCCGCTCTGCAGGATAGCTTCCCACACGTGCCAGCAGCCAAGAATCCCACCAGGCTTTCCAGTCCACTTCCAGGGCCGCCATCACAAGGGGTGAAACACTTCAGCCGAAGAGTGGACTGCTCCTTCCTTACCTTGACAGTCAACAGATTCACAGCCGAGGTCGCTTGACTATTTTTAGCATAGACAGTCACATCAACTCATGAATCTGATTTATCAAATTACCATATTAAATAACGTGGGAAATCATAGCAGTGTGTCATATTAAAAATACATTAGCCAAAGAGGGTCCAGTTGTCAGCCCTTGGAGTGCCTCTGAGAAGGGTGGGAGAGACACGAGCCCTTCTCAGTGTGTGGACTCAGTCATGGATGTGTGGGAAGGTGAAGCAAATGTTTACTGGTGAGGCTAACGACAAAACCAACCAACATCATCTGCCTTTCCAGCTTTTTAGTGACTGCCGGGCTGATTGCAAGAACACAGCCACTCTCACACTGTCTGGCTTTATTTCTCCTTGGCAAATTCCAGAATGTGGCTGTTGTGCATGGCCACCAGGTTCCTGAATGGGATGGTATTATCCAATGGTTTCAGCTCAGGGCTCAATTAGTCTAAAGAGGAAGTGCCAAAGTAATGGCTAGATACGGTCCCCTCTGCATCCTGCCTCTGAAGAAGCTCTTGGTGACTGAGGCTCTCCCTAGACACTCTCCAAGGGGCTCATCAACCATCACCAGAGCTGGTGCTCAGCCACTGCACGAGAGCCTGAGCTTTCCCAGAGCAGACTAAATGCCTGCTACCATGTATGTTTCCATTGGTTGTAGTCTTGACTGGAATCACCTGTGAGATGATCTAGATGAGGTCCGCTTCTAGGCAAGCCTGTGAGGGATGATCTTGACTTTAACGGTGGGTGGCACCATTCCATGCCTGGGTGAGCTGCTGAGCATGGCATTCGTTGCTCTCTGCTTCCTCCTGTGCTGAGCGTGACCAGCCCTGCCACACCTTCCCTGCCAAGATGGACTGTAACCTGGAGCTGTGAGCCAAAATAAACCTTCCTCCTTTAAACTCACTTTTGTCAGATATTTTGTCCCAGCAACAAGAAGGTAATTAACACATCACTAGAAAGTGGCCCTAAATTTTTATACTAAGAAATACAGTCTAAATCCATTGGGATTTTATTTTTTTTTATATTTTATTTATTCATTTTTAAGCAGAGACACAGAGAGAGACAGAGAGAGAGAGAGAGAGAGAGAGAGAGCACACCAGGGCCATCACCTTGTGGGTCTGGCTTATGTGGGTCCTGGGGAATTGAACCCAGGGCCTTAGGCACTGGAGGCAAGTGCCTTAACCGCTGAGCCATCTCTCCAGCCCCTCATTGGGATTTTAAAATAAAGTTACGTCAAGCTGACCAGCACAGCATTTCTGGACCCGCCCACCATGATCCAGACCAGGTGGTCCCTGGACATGGGCCTCCCTCCTGAGGTGGGTCAGCATATTTGGGAGGGACTCTGCAGTAGAAGGGGCAAAAGTTAGGACAAACGGTCCGGGGGGGGGGGCAGCCAGGGCCAGGGCTATTTGCAAACATCACAGCCTAGAGGCAGGCACTTAAGTAGTCTTCTGGGCCACTTGTGTCAGGAAAGCAGCCTTGGAAATAAAACTTCAGAACATTGCATGGCACATGCTTGTAATTCCAGAAAGCAAAACAACAAAAACAAAAACCGATTGCAGGCCAAGAAAGGCTGGGAAAGTCAAGACAGGACACTTAGGCCTTGGGAAAGCTTAAGGCAATGTTGAGACCCTGAACTAAGACCCTTTTTGCTTTTTAAAGTTCATTTTAAATATTAAAGAATGTGTGACACAGATCTTTGTGGCCTTCAGGGCTTAAAATATCTACCAGCTGGCCTTTTATGAAAATAGTTCACTGACCCTAGGGGTAGGCATACATCTAAGCATAGGATACTTACCCCAACCAGGGCAGTACTGTGCCAAGAATGAATGACAGCTAGGTCCTAGGACTCAGAAGCCACCAAAGCAGGGTCCAGGCCAGGCTCACCTACTAGCTCACTTTCTGCCTACTTGTACTTCCCAGAAGAGAGGACTGAAGGCAGAGCCAGCAGGCATGGGAGGCTCACCCTCAAGGACACAGCTGGGTGGCTAACTTCTGTAGTGAGAACCTACAGCTCCTCTAGTAGCCTTCATGGCATGGATTCCCTCAGGCCATGCAGCCTTTGAGGGGCAGGTCCTAGCCAAAACTCAGTTGTGATTTTCAGTCTGATTGACTCCCCCTCTCCCCCCACAGCTGACCCCTCCACATCCCTGTGACCCTGGGGAGGCAGATCTCTGCACCCAAGGACATCTGTGGAGTACCTCAGTACCACCTCATGTCCGCCATGAAATGGTCTTCCTAAGCCTGTGGATCCCTCACTCTAAAACCGCCATAATTTTCTCAACTTGCTGCTGCCTTCTGCCTAGTAGGCATGGTCTGTTCTGCTATAGACTGTGCTCAGAGCTTGAAGTGTGGCCTCCAGGCCTTCATCACCACCTGGGCTCATTCTAGAAAGTTCCTTCTCTGCCCCCTCTCCATGTGGTTGTCCCCTGCTACAAAAGCAGCTTGCTAAGCATCCACATTGAAGTGAAAACAGTAGGAGTTTGGATAATGGGTACCAAAACCCAGCTAGATCAGAGGAAGTTTAAAAAGATAAAGATTCCCAGGCCCAGCCCACACCTGCCTCTGAGGGTAGGACCAGCATACTAGCAAAGCCTCCAGGGGTAGTATCAGAATATGCATGCCTGTTCCCACACAGTGAGGCCATCCCTAGCACACTGGGGGGGGGGGTGCTCTAGAGGGTGGTACTATGCTGAGCACTCTGGTGATGGCTCTGTCTTCAGCAGGCTGTCCGAGGAACCATGAGGGTCTCACTACCATACTGCTCAGAGCCACTAGCACTGTGTACCGAGAGATGGCTAGAGTGTAGGCATATGGGGGATAAACCTGGACCAAACATGCAGAAAACTCCCTCCTCAAAGGACCCATATGTCCATTCGGTTTGTGAAATAGAATTACTAGCTTTAGGGGATCTGTGTTTGGGGGGTTTTCCGGGTTCTTGTCTGTCTTTTTTAAAGTTTGAAGGCTCCTCTGTATAGAACTTCAGATCTAGAGTTCTGCTGACATGAGGGAAGAGCAAAGCAGATGAGCTGTAGAACAGCCAAGCTCCTGCCCCTCTCTGCCCCTCACACCCCACAGGCCTGCAGTGCCGCCCAGCAAGACCCCACTGTGATCCTGATGGCACGTCACCTTCACAAAGCAGGAGCCCGCGAAATCATCCGGCAACTTTGGGGAAATCTACTCTGTGCTTCCATACACTTGGTTGAACTTTTCAAAAATATTGACTAAACAACTTGCCAGCTGTGATTACCAACAGCTCTATTTGACAGTCTTTGACAGAAAGCCAATGGGCATATGCGACGTCATCCAGTGCTAACAGGGCCTTCATTAGCAGCTTTCAAGGGGATGCGTGCTCTCCTGGCCCCACAAGAGTGATTGCTGTCCCCGAGTGCTGTTCACTGGAGCATCAGCAAAGTGTTTGCTTAGCAAGCCCAGAGGCAGACATGAAGCCTGCTTGTACGTCTCCATCACTCTGAGGCTGGTTTATGTTCTGATCTCCAGGAACACAAATAATATTCTTTCTAAGCTGCTCCAAAATACAAGTGATAGAAAATATCATGGAAAAGGTGAACTGCCAGACAGTGAGCCCTTGCGACCGAGAGCTTATTCATAAAGTGTTGACAAATTTACTGCACGTATTCACTGCTGGTTTTCGGAGATTAATAGCTGATCTTTCTGATTTTAAAGCCTGACAATAGAATCAGAAAGAGTTACTGGTCAGTCTTCTTACCCGTCCTCTTCACCCAGCAGCCCTCCTCCCCAGGAAATAATACAGAAAAATAAGCTGATTTAGCTCTCGCAGCCTCGCAGTATTTCATTGCAAGAGATTTCCATGTGCCAAGGATAACTTTTAACCTTGTTGGATGCAATTTGACTTCTTGGCATTCGCCTTCAGCTCTGCACACTGTCAGGGCAGGAGACTGACACGGTGTATAACGGGTAGATTAAAACACAACCTGAACGGAGGACATATTTCCATGGGTGTCATGGCTGCTCGTTGACTGTGAAGTGGTGATGTCTTAGCCTTTGGGGGCATCAGCAAATTCAAGGCAGGTGTTAAGAAACACACCACATCAACTCCGGGGTGCATGCACACACATCTGGGAGCACAGGCATAGGCACATGATGGTGACACGTGTCATTAGGTATTTAAGTTATGTAACTCAACTGTGTACTTAATAGATGCCCTATTGTCATTCGTTCTGACTCATTGTCCAGAGAAGAGCAGGCAGGAGCAGTTGCAAGGAAACCTGTTCTCCCATGTCTAGGGCAGCAGGAGCCTGGGCACAGACTGGAGAGAATGGGCTGGAGATACACTCTGAGCTGGACTCCGGAGAGCCAGGCCATCCAGGAAAGTCTAAGAGAGGTCTAGGCCAGTCAAGATGGGACCCAGAAACTCATCAGCACCTAGTTGAGGGGTGGGAGTCATCGTTGTTTTTTTTTTTTTTTTTTTGATAGCGTACTTGCATAGCATAAGAGACTGACCCTCCCCAACACCATAAACCAAAAGAATTCTTTCTTAAGGTCCAGGCTCCCTCCCCTCTGCTCACAAATCATCCACTGTCTTCAATGTTCACAGAGAATGCCGTACCTTAACTGTGCTGACTATGGCATGTAACAGGCCTTTATGGGACCTGCCTGGGAGACTTGTCACCTTTTTATTGCAGAACTCATATTCAGAGATTCTAGTGCGTTAAATGGCTCCAGGCTAATCTTGAGTGGCTCTATGCTAAGAGCAATGCTTTTCATCATAAAGAAACAGTTTTTTTGTACTCTGGAGATTTTTTTTTAGCTCTCCCCAGTGCTCCGATTTCTTATCCATTCTGCTGCAAATATCAGGCCCTTAATGGCTGAGAGGGAAGTCTATTTTAAGTTTTTACTATCTCCCCATATTAAGTGCTGAATGACTTTGGCTTGTCATCAGATTGGGAACACCCACAGGGCCTTAGTGTAATTTTAGGTATGAAACCAATCAGATTTGAGTGAGATTCTCTGTTGATCCTTCTGGAAGGCCACTGGCTTGCATAGCTGCGTGTGTACTGTGCTGGGTTTCTGAGGTCAGCACTGGCCTTTGTTTTGCATGGGCTTTGGCCACAGAAGCAGCCCTATTCAAGAATCTGAAATTTCAGAAGCATTTAATCCTCGCTGTGTTCAAAATCCCTTTGGCATTTAAAACAGTAGGAAATCGCTAAATCTGAAACATTTGAAAACTGGCTACTGCCCATGCCTGGTTCTCCCATCTCCAGCAGGAGCCTGGGGAAGGGAGTGTGCTCCCGAGAGAGCCAGGAGTGGGACAGGAGCTGAGGAGGAGGGCAGAGACAGTGGTCTCTTCAGTTTACCTGTGCATTCAGGCGGAAAGGAAGCAGCCACTTTCCTTCCTCAGGACTTTCCTTGAGCCTTGTCTGCTGGGGACAACAAAACCTCTGGGAGCAGGAAACTGAATTTGTACCCTCCAGAGAGGCAGAAATGTGGTGGCCCTGCCATGCCAGGTGAGTGGAGACCTGGACCCTTGGTTCTTATTAGATTTGAGGAAAATTTCAGCAGAGTTGCCACACTAGGCACAGAGGGGTCAAATGTGGGAATATACTGAATGAGCAGCCAAGAACAATGGAAGGTTCCTGTCCCATAGTCCTGCCTTACTCAGACCCTGACCCCAACACAGACATAGCTTAAAGAAGCGCTTGTTCTTGGGAAGGATTTCACACATGGAATGGACATACCCCTGCTGGGTCTCAGTCACCCTACCCAGCTGCCAAGGCTGACCCTGTGCTGACAGAGTTCTGTCCGTACCCCTATGCTCTGCAGAGGGCCACACATAAGCAGGGCTCCACCACAGCCCTTCCTGGTCACCCCCTTGAGAGATTTCTAGTTTCTCCAGTCAGCCAGGAAGTTGCATCTGATTTCCAGCTGTCAGTGGTTTCCCTTCTGCCCATCATCCAGTCACCGGAGAAGGGTCAGACTTGGTGTTCACACTTAACATCCCAGGCAAAGGGTCACGAGTCTGAGGCAAGCAAGACTCTTGGTGGCTACATGCACAAGGCCCTGGGTTGAACACTAACACGCACACAAAGGGTCAGACTAACATGCTGGTAAGAGTCTAGTCTAAGTGTTTATTTCCAGGGACAAGAATTTTGGATACAAATGTTCTTTCATTTGTTAACTGCACACATCCCTATTCTGACTCTTCCTGACCATCCCCCAGTGGTGCAGGTCTACTTGGTAGTATTTATTCTTCAGAGGAAAAAGAAAAAGGATGTTTTACCTCTGTGGACCTATAACCTTCTGTGTGGAGAAGATGACTGATTACCAGCTAGTGGATAACCCTTCAATAGCAGACAGGCTTGAACCAAAGTAAGTTGCTTTTAGACAAACTCCATATTTATTGGAGCCTGTTCAAGAGCCCCAAGGACATGGATAGAGCCTAGAGATTTGGTGGTTGAGGACTCCTTGGCCTCCATCTCCACACTATACCTTGTGAATTGTTCCAGTGAGTTGTTTCAGGCTCATCCTAAGCTCCAAACAAGACACATTTAGATAATAGTTATTTCTGATCTCTTTTCTTATCCATTATAGGCTCAAAATCTTAGAGATCTGAACTATGCAATATACAATCTCAAAGACCTTAACTATAATGCTAGTTTCACCACAAAAACTAAGGACACAGGCTCCTGAGATCCTCCCCTTGGCTCCTGTGACTTGTCCCCTGCCTTTTGTCCTGAGTGGGGAAGGGAAGGTCAGTCCTTCAGAGACTCAGATGTTCCATGATCCCCTGGGTCCCAGGTCCCTGCCCTTATCTGTGATGGTCTCCCAGAAGCAGCTAGTAGATCTAAGTGTGACAGAAACCATATTAAAAAGAACACTTCTCTTCAAGTCTTTCTAGACAGTTAAACTTAAATTAAACTTAAATTAAGCAGAGCTTAAATTTGTGAGGGAAGCCATTAAACCTTGACCTGCCAGGCCAGGAGGGTGCTCTGTAGATACTAATGGGTGTGACCAGACCTCCCTGTGTCTGTGCCACACACAGGGGTCTGCCCAGGTGCCTGTATGCAACCACGTGCACACTCACCACCCGCTCTGCAGACATGAACAGGCAGGCGAAGCAGGACTTAGCTTTCCTCCCGCACTGCACAGTTCTCCAAACCACTGCACTTGGAGCACAGCTGTGGCTGCAGGAGACAGGAAAGCACTTGGCCCCAGAGTCTGTTTATGTGTTTGAGCCGGGAAAGCGATTTTTGTTGCAAGGAGCTCTAAGTGAGACAGACAGAGTCAGAGAATAAGAGAGAGAGATAATTATCTAAATTATGTTCGTGCTATTATGGAAGACGAATATAGTTAAAATGTAATTAACTATGACGGGCTAGCAGGATGTAAGCCAAGCTTTGGAATGCTAATCATCAATTACCGCATCCCCTTAGGGGAATCAGGGAGTGCAGGGAGTGGGAGCAGGAGCTGGGGGGGGGTAGTGAGTGAGATGTAGAGTGTGAAGACAAACCCCCTCCGTGCTCACTCAAACACTCCAGGAGTGTCCCTGGACACACACCTCTCTGTAGCAACCACAGGCTTTAGAAGCTTTCAGCTCAGCTCATAGGAGGGGCTGGCAGGAGAGTCCTGACCTTCTCTTTAAAAGGAAACACCTCTGAAAGGAAAAATTGGGCTCTAAGCAGAGAAGGTAAACCCCAGACAGGCTTAGATTAAAGCACTAAATGTGTGTGCATGTGCCAGGCAGAAGGCTGAAGGTCCCCATTCAGCAGAAGACATTGCATCCAGGAGTCCCCTGAGGGAAGCCAGGAGGGAGGGTCACAATTAGCACAGAAGATGCTACTTCTCTCTGCCACTTCTCCCTCACCCAGGGCAAGGACCCTACTTGAGCCCTACACCCTGGCTGTTCATTGAAATCCTCTGAGGAGGTGAAGAGGGACCCAACACCATGAGCACCTCAGATTTTGAGTTTTAGTTGGTCTGGGCATGGTGCAGAGTTGGTGTGTTTAGAGGTTCCGTGGGTGCTTTGGATTACAAGTGGGGAGGAAAATCACCTGATGGTCTTCACCTGTCCTCTGAGCACATCCCAGGACTAAAGACCAGGTCAGCTGTTGCATGCTATCTCCAGTCTCACTGTACCCATCTCAAGGCCAGGAAGTGAGCTCAGGCACACACTGGCTTGATTTGTTAAAAACAAACAAAAAAACTAAAGCCCAGCTGTGGTGGCGCACACCTTTATATCCCAGCACTCAGGAAACAGAGGTAGGAGAATCCCAGTGAGTTCGAGGCCAGCCTGAGCTACAGAGTGCCAGGTCAGCCTGGGATAGAGCAAGACCCTGTCTAGCAACAAAACAAACAAACAAAAATGCACTGAGGGCTGGAGAGATGGCTCAGAGGTTAAGGCGTTTGCCTGCAAAGCCTAACCTGAGTTCAACTCTCCAGTACCCTTGTAAAGCCAGATGCACAAAGTGGTACATGCACCTGGAGTTTGCAGTGGTGGATTTTCTCTGTCTCTCTTCTATCTCTCTCTGCTTGCAAATAAATAAAAATATTTTTTTAATGTATTGAAACATAACTTGTTCTGGTGCTTGATTTCCAAGTAATTTTGAAGTTTGTGAGTTTCCTGTATAAGAATTAAAATCTCAAATCCTTCATTTGAGCTTTGCCTGTGTTCTAGCTAAGGCAGTAGAACTCCCCTACCTCCTGAGTTCCAGGGGTTTGTGTGGTAACTTAGAGAGCAGGCTCCAGGAGGGAGGGGCTCTCTCTACAAGCTAGTGCTGGGGCCCATTACCCCAGCCCCAGCCACCCATCGCCAAATCTGATTTTCTAGAGAAACCAAAAATCTGCATTTTAATGGGACATCTCCCTATTTTTTTTTCTTTTTGATGTAGGGTCCCGCTCTAGCCCAGGCTGACCTGAAACTCACTCTGTAGACCCAGGCTAGCCTCGAACTCACAGAGATCCTTCTGCCTCTGCCTCCCTGAATGCTAGGATAAAAGGCATGCTCCACCACGCCCCATGACATCTCCCAATTTTTAAATGGATGCTATCTCAACTTTTACTTAGTAAATTGGCAAAATGGATCTATATACCCATGGGCAACTTAGACCTCAGTTAGCATAGTTCCCAGAGCTCTCAACCCACAGTGGGCTTGCTTCCTCAGACCTGTAGTTGGGTTAGCTGGACTCGGGATGTGCAGGGTTCTCAATAAACGTTGCTGAATGGACAGATAAATGGGGAGAATGAATGGAGCCCAGGATTCCCAGGTGGTGTGGACTTGTCAGGGGCGAAAGCTTTTGGGGGCCTTTGGAGGCACACCCTGGCTTAATCTCAGGACGGCACCTGACAGCTTGCCACAAGAGGCTTAGCTTAATGAGTTTCAGGAGGTGATCTCGATTGGCCATTATGCACAGGTTCTTATCATTAGCCCTCTGATTGGCCAGGAAGCTCTATATATTCTGCCTCGTTCCCCACAATAAAAAAGAGCACATGTTCATCAACCCACAAGCGGTGTGTGTATCGGTGTGTGTATCGGTGTGTGTATCGGTGTGTGTATCGGTGTGTGTATCGGTGTGTGTATCGGTGTGTGTGTGTATCGGGCAGTAATAGGTGGTGGCCTGTATGGGGAGACGAAGACACGAAAAACGTATGGGGAGATGAGGACACGAAAAACGGGGAAACGTACGGGGAGACGAAGACACAAAAATGAAAACTGGGAAAAGTACGGGAAGACGGAAACCGGGGAGATGGAAGGATCCATAAAAATAAACCTAGGTAAGAAAAGTTTTATGGTCCGCGGTAAAAGCGACGGTTGTGAAGCTTGCCGAGAGGGCAACGAGATGGTTATCATGGTAGAAGCGAGGAAATTAAAGTGCACTAAAATTGACGAAAATAGAGAATTGAAAATTCTCTGGAAGTGGTTATGAGAAGGTCCACTGAAAGTGGCCAAGAGGAAGTGAGGCATGCCAAGAGAGCGACTGAGGTTCGCAGTGAAGCGATGAGAAAGTCACTAAGAGTAGCTGAGGTTCGCGGTAGAATGAGAAAGATGGGCCCGTATGGAGATGTTCCCGGGACTGCAGCCTGGGGAAGGGGGGAACGGACACGCTTTGCTCTAGTCCAAGTAAAAGTGAGAGCAATTTTGGTTTTAATGAGAATAATTCAAAAGTGGTGGTATATAAAAGTTGACTTTTCTGCATGGCATAGAAGGGAAGACGGGGGCTGGACCGCGCTCTGTGCGCCCCGAGACTACCAGACAGATGGGCAGGTTAGGCAAAGAGTTCCGCAAACGCCAAGGCAGAGAATAGTACGAGATGGCAGAGAGCTTTGGCGGGGAATTCTTAGCTTCTCTCCTTTCCGTGAGATGCAATCTGGAGGTCAATGTTTGTTATGGAAAACTGCTTATGTTTTCCTAAAGACTATAGAGCAACATATTCCTTGGTTTCTGGAGGAGGCGGAAACAACAGCAGATAGGCAGTGGGTTTGCGGTGGCGCACCAGGCCTGAGCAAGTTGGAGCGTGCGTGGTGGCGATTGTCAAGGCCACCTGGGCCCAGGCGTCACGCTTCCACCCCGCGGAGAAGCGTGCCGAAGCGGTCCAGTCCCAAGGACTGCACTCCATGCACCAGGCAGACTAACAAGTTAAACAAAGAACTCCGAGAACGCCCTGGCCAGGCCAGGATGAACTGACTGGCCTGGAGACTTGGAATTCCTTAGTTTTTTTTTTTCTTTTCTCTGAGATACAAATTCAGCCCCAAGCAACAATATAAGGCTTTCTCTCTGTCTATACAGATGTAAAAGCAAGCTAAGCCTCTACTATTTCTCTAAATATATATGCAAAAGTGATATTTTTCAGTCAGTCTGAAACGCAGGTTTCCACCTTGTTAATGCAAGCACCCTGGGGCTGGAAAAAACAATGGTCACTCAGGGCTCGCCCCAGGGAATACAGCCTTTTGTTTGTAGGAAAACCAGCAACTCAAAAAAATTAATTTTTGCCTTTATGGTTTTGAGCTTTGCCTCTTTTTTGGTTATTGGTCTTTGTTGCCTATAGACTAAAGAATCCGATATGGCCATGAGGCCTTTTCCCAAAGAAATGTTTGAAAAGAAAAGGCCCCCAAAAGCTTTTGCCCCTGACATGGACTGTAGAGCAACTGTAAATTCCAATTAAGTGTCAAAGCAGAACTTGTCCTGGGGTCAGACCCAGGCCTGCCCACCGAGGCAGCACCCAGAGCTGTGAAAGGGAAGCGTTAGGATGTGGGCTAGTGACTGTAATAGAAGACCCCATCTTTAGCCCCTACTCCCCCTCTCTAGCCTTCCTCTGGGGAGCCAGTGGGCAAAGCTGTTGAAATAGGCAGATTGCTGCCTCACCCAGTGTTGTGGAAAGTGCTCTCCTCCTCACATCGCCAGTCCATAGATAATCTTTAGATATGATTAAAGTGGTCCTTGGCCCATCACAACAGGGAGCCAGACGATGAGAGTCATGTGCGTGGAGGGGTCAGCTTGCTCAAGGGGTACATTCATAAAGAACCGTCATGCATGTCTTCCCTCCAGTCTCCTTGCTCCCTCTCGGCCCTAATACCCATCACGTCTCAGTGCCACCAGACTGGGAGAGGGCACCACTATCACTACGGGAAGCTCAGTAAGCTCACTGAGCCATCTCTCCAGCCCCTGTTAATTTTGAGGCAGGGTCTCACTGGCCTTGAATTCACAGTGATCTTCCTATCATAGCTTCCTGAGTGCTGAGAGTATAGACATGAGCCCCACGCCCAGCCTTGACTTTGTTTTGATTTTAACTTAACTTTATTACATTTTTCATCAAATATATGTGTTATTAGTTTTCACATTCAATTAGAACCCCAGGAGTTACAAGAAAAAGCAGTAATTTCCCACTCACTCTTCCCTGCCCCAAGTCCCTCTCCCCAAAGGCAACTGCTGTCTACTTTTATGTTTAGAAAGCCTTTAATATTTTGAAAAAAGATGGATTTAAAATAAAAGCCCACAGACAACAAAATATCTCCCTCTCATACATCTTCCAAAGATAGCTTTTAGTTTTTTTTTTTAAAGTGCATATTCTTTTTTCAAAAAAATAAAACTTTCTTATCCCTTGGAGCTCTGTAGAGCTTCCCCATGTGCCCGTTCCAGCTGCCTAGTCTTTTGTCATGGGGACATTGCCAGGTTGGTCACCCTCCATGGAGGCAGCTCTCCTCGAGATGGGAGCCATCATTGGCTCCTGGGGTCAGGCAGCATTTGGTCATTGGGCGTATGTCATGTCACTTCTCGCTTTGTGACAGAGTGCCTGTGCCCCCAACCTGTGGTCTCTGGTAGTCAGGTGAACATGTTCATCCCCTTTAGACCTCTCTTTCGGTCTGTACTTCCCAAACTCTCTGCTCTTTCCCTTTCCTTGGCACCTGCACCTGGAGTTCATTTGCAGTGGCAAGAGGTCCTGGTGTGTGCATTCCTTCTCTCTCTATATATATATGCTTGTGTGTGTGTGTGTGTGTGTGTGTGTGTGTGCCACTGTAAACAAACCCCAGATGCATACACCACTTTGCAGCCAGCTTTATGTGGGTGCCAGGGATTGAATTTGGGCTGGAAGGCTTTGAACTGCTGAGCAATCTCAGCCTAATCTGCTGTTTCCTAATTCCATTTCCAAAAGTATCTATTGCCCTTCTACTTTGAAAGATAAGAGTTAGCTCGAGATCTCCTGTGCTGAGCCTCTCATTCCCTCTGGTTTTCTGTTTGACATTCTGAGAAATTTCCTGCCCTTAAGTTTTCTAACCTTTTTGTTAAATTATTTATTTCAGCTTGTAGTTTAATTTACAAGAGTACTGCCTTGCTTTCCAAAGGTCCCTTTTTCATACCATTTTATTATTATTTCAAAGGTATACTGCTTTGTTTTCTCTCTATACAGATAACGGGTTTTCCCCCCTGAATTTCATCCTGCTTCCTGGGTTGTATCTCTAGCTCTGAGTTACTTTCTTCTCCTTGCATTCCATCTTTATCTGGCATGCTAGAGTCTTCTTTGGGAATGCTTGATGAACTATTCACCCTTAAACACCAGACATCAGAAAGACGGGCAGGAAACCTTTAGTCTGCAGATGGGTTTGTGAACACCATTGACAGTTGTCAGGCAGGGGCTAACGTGTCACTGGGAGACCCCTGCCCCTCAGTCAGAGAAGCATCCCACCCCACCCATGCTTCTCACTAGAATAATCTTCAAGCTTGGCATGGCCCTCCCACTAAATATGCAAGGAGGTGCCAGCTGTCTCTTTACCTGGAAGACCCTCCACAGATGTGTCTTCTGAAATAGCATCATCGCCTCCTTTGCTTACAATGCAGTATTTTGCACCTCTTTACTATGATGGACTTGTGTCGCTCTGTCCACTAGAACGGGAGCTCCTGGAGAGCAGTGACTGTCCTCTGCTCTGTTCCCAAAGCCTCTTCCCTGTAAATAGTGTTGACTGAAGGAAGGAAGGAAGGAGGAGAAGGGAGAAGGAAGGTCAGTAAGTAGCTCTAGGTCTTTTCCCCATCTCTCGCCTGGGCCTCAGCCCAGAGCACAGGGACCTAAAAGCAGAGTGAGGGAAGGAGACCCAGAGCCTCCCCATTGAGGTAGCTGCTCTCAGATCCCACCCTCTGCTGTGCCCAGTGCCCCTGAGGCCATGCTTTCTTTGGTTAGGGCTTCCACAGTGAAAAATATGTCTTCTGCCAAGGGGAAGGTCTGGCCCCAGCTGGTTCCCAGGGTACAGGAAAGGAGTGTCTGTCTGCTCCTGTCACCTGCTCTCAGTCAGTTCTCCTTCAGCACCTGCCCTCACTCACTGTCCTGGCGGGTGCTGAGCTTCTTTGAGTTCTGCAGAGCCAAGCCTCTTGCTTCTCTTGAGGTGCAGGGTTCTCTTGGGGGTGGATAGCCATTGATCCATCCCCGCATGTGAGGCCTACAAGATTGTCAGTTCTTTGCTTGCCAATCTTGTGGAAAGAGCAGACTCAAGCCATGGGTTCACTGTGCCTTGCTTAACTGTCAGTCAGCCCAGGCCATAGCAGCTAACCTCACAGGTATGCTGCAGAAAATCCTGCATTTATGCTTGTTACACCAAACAAGAGAAGCCTGGGTGCCCTTGACACAGTCCTGCAAGTCAAGGCAGGACCAGGCTGGTGTGGGAGGACTATTCTCAGCCAAGCTCTTATCACCTTGGATAAGAGCTTACCCTTCCCTCACAGGTGACACATGTGTACTCTCCTGTACCTGGTGTTTCTCCCGTCTTCAATTTAGACAAAGACTCCACTGCTGTCTGCAGCCCCACCTGGCAAATAGCAAGCAGCCAGTGGTGGGACCTCCTCCACCCCGGAATTCTTGACTTTGCGGCTCAGTTAACTCCACCTTAGCAGTTCTTCTCTGAGGAAACACACTGTTTTGATCCCTTTCTTCTCTCCTGTGTGAATTTCAAGAGCTATTTAAAATACACAAAGAATAAAAAGTAATATAACATTCACTCACATTCTCATTGCCCAGAATTGACCGTAGTTAATATTTTTCACATACACTTCCAAGTACTTTTTATTTTAATCAAAGAAATGAAATGCTGCAGTTGGCGTCGAAGTCTCCTTTGTTCCCGTCAGCAGTCCTTCCCCGCGCTCTCCTGAGACAGTCGCTGGCTCTGCTTTAGCACATCAGCTTCCAGAGTATTTAAAAATACTTACCATGTATGTACGTTTTCATGAATAGTGTGTGGTTTGGTTGCCAATGGTGAAGGCTGGGGAGGTCTCAGAGGTAAAGCAGAATAAGGTCCCCACTGCTTCCCAGTTCTCGTCGCTGGCATCGGAAGAATTCATAGACAAAGTAGGGAACTGGGAGGGAGCTTTATCACAGAGCAGAAACATACCCTCGAAAGGCAAGTGCAGGGGTCTCAGGAAAGAGGCGTCACTGGCAGTTTGGATAATTCCTCACATGGCCAACTTTAATGGAGGGAAGGTGGAGAAAAGTTGGGGATTCCATGAGTGGGCTGGGATTTTCTCAGAATAGGGATGATTTCCTTTTTCTGCTCTTATTGGAGTTTGGGGACTAGCCTTGACATTTGGTGCATGTGGGAGTCTCACAGGTGGCCTGTGAGCAGGCTGGGCTTGCGGCATGGCGCACTGGGCCGACATTTTTACCCACCGCGTTCCAGCTTGTAGCCCATGACTTGATAGTGATTAATCCACATTTCTCAAGCAGGAGCTCTAGGAAGATTGTTTTCAGTCCCTGTTTTTCTGACTGGTTTAATTACCACTATAGCAACATCATCATTTTTTGCCCTCTTTTAAAGCTTCATATACATAACTGTTAGCCTTGTTGTGAGTTGAGTTTGTAGGTGGCCTATGAACCTCTTCAAAATTACAGCTGTATTTCTTTATAAATGACTTGCAAGCATCATATGACTAGTTGCAATCTGGGGTTTGGAATTCTGCCACTTTGTCAGTTGGGACCACTGTGCCGTTTGTATTGTTCTCTGATTAATTAGGATGCTTGATCACCCAGTGAGTGTGAACCTCTTAAGGGCAGCATGGCCTTGCATGGATCCTCATCACACCCAGCAGGTGCCAGTGCAGGATGCACTTGCCCGGCTCCCTGTCTGCCTCAGAGAAATGGGACAGGACTCACCTCAAAGTCACTGAATCATGCACCCTCATCAGTGAGGTCCTGGGAAGCATTTTGAAGATACTAATACCATTCTAGGTGCTTTTATATTTATTAATATGCTTAATATTCACAGAGATATTTTAGAGTTATTCTCATTATTCCCATTTGTAGATCCTGTGGACACTGAGCCCCAGAGAGGTTAAGCAACTTACCCTAGTCACAGAACTGTTCTAAGCTCAAACTGAGATTCTTACCCAGGTAACTTGGCCCCAGAACCCAAGCTCTCAAGCACTGAGCCATGCAAGACCAGGACTAAAGCTGCTGCTTTCACTGTCCCCTAGTGATCCCTCCTCTGGAATGCCATCCGATCACCTCTGATAATGTAATGCAGCGCTGACACTTCACCAGCTTTCTGTCACATAGTCTGTCAAATGCTGGGGAGTAGGCAAGGTAGAGATGTTGTTTTTTTTTTTAATGCAAGCATATGTATTCTTCCAAATTCAAACAGTAAAAACAAGTTCAGAAGCTGAGTAAATGCTTTGAAAATCTTCCATCCAGGGTGAAAATCTTGATGAGCGCTTTGGTAGTTGTTGCACAGGCTCTCTGAGTTCTTAGCAGTGTGACACCCTTCACAGCTTAACAGCCCAGGGCTTCATTCCCTATGTAGTGTTGAGTGAGGACGCTGTGGCCAGCAGGTGGAGTTTTGTGGTGAGTAGTGAGCTCTCAGAGTGAAGGCCATGTCTGTTTCCTGACCCTTGCTCCTGTCCAGACCCTTCCTCCTGGCCTGGCTGCTAGCCTGATGTGCCCTCACTTTCACAGCGATTGCAAGTGGGACCCAGTGTGTCAGTGACTGCTCAGAGCAATGTTTAAGGTGGCTGGGAAGAAGGGCTCTGGTAGCTGGGAGGACAGGTGCATGCTCACTCCCCGCCCTGGCAGCTCCCTTCCACTCTGCTCTGAGGACTGGTATCTACTTCTGCTGGAAATGCGATCATATATTCAACTCTCAGGCTGTGTTAGTGAAAATGAACTCTAATGTGATTAGATACTAATGCAATGTAATGGAGGATTGGTATTAAGTTGAGACCTTCTGATCTTATTACTCCGAAGATGCTCCCTCCTGCTCAGCTCTACCCTGTCAGAGCCCCCGCCAGGCAGAAGCTTACGCAGGGCAGAAGAGGGCAGGGGAGTGTGGGAGGGAGGAGCAAGGCCATGTGCAGGCAGACCCACTTCCTGCTCTGCAGCCAAGGTGCAGGCCTTGCCTAGGCGCTTGGAGCCTTAGCGCTGCCATGTGCAGCCTTACCTGAAATCCAGAGGAACCAGCACAATGACAGACACAGGGCTAGAAAGTGAAGGATAAACTCTTCATTCTACCTGTCGACTCTTCCTTCCACCCTGTCCTTCCATAAAACTATGACTTAAACCCATTAGTTGTCATAGACTTGTTACTTATCCTGCAGGGGTGGTCTGAGAAGCAGCCAACAGGATGGGTGGGGCTCTGTCACCCCACACAGCTTCCCTCACTTCCCTACTTTCCCAGTCTGCTGGAGGAAAAATGTTTAGCACAGAAGTGACAGCCAGGCCTGGAGCCCCAGAGCCCTTCAGACCTCCCCAGCCGGCCCACAGGCTCTCCCAGAGGTCTGAGGGTCGAGGAGAACGCATACTCCCACCTGGAAGCAGGGCAAGGAACCAGGCTCTGGGGATGGTCAGGTGCGTTGCCTTCATGTATGAATAATAGCGTTTTCAGAGAGAGAGTGATTTTTCTGTTTTCAAGAGCACTGCTTTCAGAGGCCCAGCCTTTGCACACAGGATGGAAACGACTTTTTAATGACCTTAAGAGGCCTGGTGTCCAGGCAGCAGTGACTCCATCTCAGCGGGAGGCGCAGTGAGAGAAGATGGAGCACCTGAAACCAAAGGGAAACAAACTGCAGATACTAGTATTTTCCTTGCTAGCATTACTTGGTAATTAGACAATCACAGGAACCAGCTTCCCAGCAGCTGGCACCTCCCAACTGTGAGCTCCTCGCATTAATAGAGAAAATATGATGGGAGCTTGCAGTCATGCTGATGGGAGGTGAGCATCGGGTCAGGAGCAGGTTCGTGGCTGGCTTCTGGGTGAAGTGGCCCAGCCCCAGCTGATGAGGGGGAATTGCCTGTCAGAGGTTGGGGTTGCTTTGTAGACCACCCAGAGGCAAACTGCATTGCCTGCCCGGGTGCTATCTGTGGCCCTTGTTCTGCAAGCCCACGTGTGGGACTGGCCCACCTGCCCCACCCAGCCACACCCCTGCCCTGTTCAAACTCACCTCCAGGACCCAGCCTGCATGCTCCATCCCTCTAGCAGCCCTGCGAGGCAAGCTGCATCCTGGCCCGTGTTGTAGAGCGTGTTTCTGGAGCTCCTGCCTGGTGCTGTGTGCATTGCAACATGGCTTGAAATTCCTCTTTGTTTCTAGAGGGCTACGAACTGTAGGTCAGCCTGTAGGAATGAGATGGCAGGCGCCTAAGAGGGTCACTGTACTTCCTGCTTCCCTCAGCCCCACATCAGGGGACCACCCTCCTCCACCCCCAGCACCCAGCAAGGCTAACTGCTGTGTCCGTTGTTTCCTCTCAGGTCCTGGCAGTCAGTCACCTTTGAAAGGCAGCCTGCTTCTTTCATCCGAATCGTGGGAACACACAACACAGCAAATGAGGTAAGGGTCTGTCCTAAGAGGTGCTGGGACTGCCACACACAGGTCAGTGCGGGCTTACCATGCCCGCTCTCAGAGAGCCTGACGTCTCTTCACCCTCAGATGAACATCAGCACCTGTTCTCCCACCCGGGCAGTCAGCCACCCGGAGACCCTTGCCTCTGTCCTCAGTGCTCTCCATCCAGTGGTCTCCTGGGGTCCCTGGCCCTCTGGGTGTGGCATCTAGCAGGGGCCATGTGGTTGGTTTGTTTATCACTCACACCCTTGTCACCATCCTACATGGAGTGACACCACAGAAGAACCTCTGGTTACAGAGAGGACACGGGACAAAGGTAGAAGTTAAAGAGGGAAAGGAGAAGCCTGACATGGTAATGACTGCGGTGCTAGCAGTCCACGCCTTCCTCGGTGCTCCCCAGAGCTGCGCACCAGGGCCCTGTGTTGACCCTTCTTGAGATGCTGGATGCCAGCTTTGTTTAGAAGGGGGGATCTCTGCCCACTTCTTTGTTCCTTCTACTTTCCAGAACCCGGGGTTTAGCATGGTGCTGGAGGGCTGGGTCTGCTGTGAGTCCACCTTGGTGGAGGGTTCCTCCACGCTGAGTTAGAAGAGCACACGGGCAAGAAAGGCTTGAAAGGGAGAGAGAGTGATGGCTCCCCGCTTCTGAACACAGGGCTCTTTCCACACCAGCCTGCATTATAGAGCCGGGGCACACGGACAGCTGGGCCTGTGGTTTTCCTCTCTGGAGCATCAGGGTGTGTGGCACTTCACAGAGGACTTTAAAAAGTGAAGATACTGTCATAATTTGGACTTGTTTTGCCTTTTTACTTACCATGGATAGTAATGTTCCACACCCACAGTGTGCTCCTGCAGACCTACACGGTACCTTCTTCAAAACAAAACTAAGATTAAATAGTAAATCAGCTGCTCTTTTGTACAGAAAAATTCAAGAATTCTGAAAATCAAGTTATAAGCTGGGTGAGGAGGTGAATACCTATAATCTTAGCACTCAGGAGGGTGAAGCAGGAGGATTGCCAAGTTGTTTTAAGGCCAAACTGGGCTATAGAGCATCAGGCCAGCCTGGGCTATATGTATAGCAGACCCTATATTTAAAAAAATAGAAAAAACAATAAACATTAGGTCATAAAAGCACTTTTTTCATTTCTTGTGTATAACTTATTAGAAGCAAATTTGAGGGGGGGCATCGGGGAATTGGGGATAACAACTCATTGTTTTCCCACTAAATAATGTAACTCATTATGGACAATAAAAAAATGAAGCAAATTTGAATTTGCATTTTAATGCATATTTGGTCCCCCAGCCCACAATATTTTAAGAAATTTGCCCAGTTCCAGTTTTTCTCATCACTCTTTAACTTTAACCATGTGCATATTGTTAAAATTGCAAAATTTATCTTTACAGAGGTAATTTAATTAGAATGCTTTTCTTTGAAGTCCTTCTAATACTTTTTGTTTCACAAAAAGACTGGTTTTTTGCTTCAAGACCTAAGAGGAACTTGGAAATAATGTAGAAGGAATTGTCAAGTGAGAAGAGGCCGAGAACCTCAGGTGACAGTCTGGTCAGGCTCTCTTCTCAGGCTTGGCACTGTCACCTCAACGACCAAAGGAAGGGAAAAGGATGTTTGATCATTGAGCCACAGCCATTCTTGAGTAACTTCCTGTCACAACGCTTAGAGTCGTATGCAGCATCTCTGTTCAGGTGCGGGTACCAGCACTCAGTGGTGGTGCTGGTGGTCACCAGTGACCTGGTTATTGCCTCATTTGGCTGCTGATTCACTTGTACAACCGCCTTATTGAGTTAGTTATTAATCAGGAAACTAAAGCCTTGGCATAGTGCTGCCAGTGGGAGACATGGTCAGCCATAAAGCACACGATGAACAGGGTCATAAGACATCCATAAACTGTCATTCTCAGAGCACAGAAGGCACAAGAAGGTGGCACCTCCCTGGGCATGGAAGACGTGGCACATTCCAGAGACTGCTCCTTGCTGCCCACTCCATGCTGGGCTCTGTGGTGTCTTTTGGAAGAAGCAATGTCACCTGCCAGAGAACAGCAGAGAAATGAGAGGTGGGAAGGAAGAGAATCAGGACCGAGAGGGCAGGACTCTTTGGGGACAGTTCTAGGGGAAACTGAGGTGACCCAGGTAAAAGGGGGCCACTGCTATGTGCTATGCTATGCACAGCCAGGGAAGGGAGACTCGGGACAGAAGTCCAGGACAGCCCTGCTCTGTAGCCCCATGGGAGCCAGTAACATGATGTCCTAAATAGGGATAAGGGAAACAGGGTTTCCCCAGCCTGTCCTTGCTGGGCTGCTGGATATCTGGGGCCAGTGTCCCTGGAGACTGGCTGTTGGAAGGGCTCTCTTCTTCTGCCCTCCCGTGGTCTTCCTTGGAGCACACACTTGGAAAGTGAGTGAGGGTAAACTCTGGTCTCCTATCCCTTCTTTTAAGGACACTAATCAAGTGACAGGGCCCTTCCTCAGGTGGCAGGAGCAGGATTCCCATAGGAATCTGGCACAGACTTGCAGCCTGGAATGGTTGTTGTCAGGACTTGTTTCCCTTTAGCTTGTGAACCCCAGACTTTGTGCTGACCTCAAGGAGTAAAGTGACAGAAAGGGTGGCGTGCCTAGAAGAAAGGGAAACGTGATTGGATGATTGCATCACTCAGGGAGCCACAGAGAGGCAGAGCAGGTAGTGTGGGGACCCTTGTGTGTGGAGAGTCACTCCTGAGAGCGAAGCAGGAGATGGTTGGCTGTTAGAGGGCAAGGTGGCCTGGACAGTGTGCATGGCCAGAGCTGCTTGCATATGTTTAGAGACCCTAAGTAGTCTCACATGGCCAGGAGCCCAGTTATTGGGCAGCTTGGCACCCCTGACCCCTAGACATAGCCTTGATCTCCAGACAACCAGCTGGCTTAGAAAGCAGAGCAAAGAGCCAATGGGGTAGAAGAATCTCCCCGGCAAGACAGAGTGGGATTTTGTTCCCCCAGTAGGTCTGTCTGTCTGGCCTGGGTCCACCAGGCCCTCCTGCTTCCATAAGTTTCACTCTTCCCTTGCATCCGGGTGGCTCCCAGGCAGCAGCGACTGAAGCAGCGTCTGAAAGTTCTGATTTCTCAGTTACCTGTTTGGGCACACTTCTGATTTCCAGCCCCCTCCTGCCTGTCCCTGGGGAATACCTGGTGCTGCTGCCTGTCTCCCATTGTCTTCTGTGAGCACCACAGTAAACAGTGTGTTTACATGCGTAACTCCTAGCACTCAGTTCCCCTACTGCTTTCCCCCTGTTCCTAGTGTCCTCAGCATCACCCTTGTCACCTCGTCCTGCCTTCTGCTGTGTCCTGCATGGTTCCCACACACCTGACACTCTGTCTCCTGCTTCTCTAGATGACAGGCCTGTGTCAGCTTGTCCCTGAGCACAGCCACCCACCTTCACTTGTTCTCACTTGTCTCAGGCTCCACAGGGTGCTCTCCATGGCTGTGGCCAGAAAGGTCCCTCCTGGCTGTTTCCTTGCGTCTCAGTGGCCACCACAGCAGCTCGACTATCCCATGTGATTGCTGGCCCACTCTGAACCCCTGGGGAGGCTGACCTGGCTCCCCTGCCAGTCCCTCCTGTCCCTGAAAAGCTAGAAACTGAGCCTGTTAACACAAGACAAGTGTCAGGCCTCCTCTCCTTAGTCCACCCTTCATGGTAACTTCATTAATTACCTTCACAAAATGACAAAGGTACCCACCTACGTCCTTAAACCCAGCTGAGTTTTAAAGGGGTCTAGTCCATGGACCCGTGAAAACGAGTGAAAAGGACAAGAAGATGTACCTGCTTCTTTTAGGCTTTTCTTGCTGGGTTTGAGAGGACGTTTTGGAATAAATTTTTGTAGGCAAGAGCTCTGGCAGAAGCAGCCTGGGGTTATGGGTAATAAAGAGCTGTAGGAAGAGTGGTCTTGTCCACAGCAAGGTGTGGCAGGGCTGCTGCACAAAGAACCCTGGGAGCTCCTGTCAGGTCCATGCCGTGCCCGCCTTCAGGATCCTTTGCGTGGTGAGGAGGGGTGCCTGGCATGTATCAGGAATAAAAGAACAGATATCAATCACTTTTCCTCAGCAAGGAGGCAGTTTCTGTAGCCACATTGAGGATTTCCTGAAACCAAATGGGAGAGGCTAGATGCCAACCAGCCTGCACCTCTCAGCCTAGAGGATGCTGATGTCCCAAGTGACATCAGCAGCCCGTGGATGACTAAGCACTCTGTAAGCACTTCCTATATTATGTGATCCTTGTGTTAAAAATAAGGAAGGTCAGGGGCAAGTGTTCACAGAAGAGTGGAGCGGTGGGGGTGGGGGGTGGGATGCCTCCATGTGGCCCTCTGTAGAGCAGTGTGTTCTCTGATGAAACTCAGCATGTGTGCGGGGGGGGGGGGGGCAGGTGATACCTTATCATGTCCACCCCGTGTCTGTTCTGAAGAAACTTTTGACGGGGCAGGGCACAGTGGTGAGGATCTTCTCACCACAGTTGGCACTGCAGGTCCTGCTGGACCCTACAGTAATCAGTCCACAGACAAACGGACAAGCAAAGCACAGTAGGTCCCGCAGTGGACCCGCACATGTGGATCAACATCAGCATGCTGAAGGGCACCAAGGAACACATCCAGTAGGATTTCATTCAGGGAAGCCTCAGACACAGATGAAACAAAGCTGTTATGCTTATCCTACACAAATGTCAAGTCAAGAGACCGACCGTTATCTCAGACAGAACTGGAGCTCTCGGGGCAGGAAGTCCAGGGTCAGGGGCAAAGGCAGGCCTTCTGCCTCCTCTCCCAGGTGGTGGTTAGGTGGTGTTACTGTGTAATTATCACAAACTGTGGATTTATCTTGTGTAGCCTGTAGTGTGCATTTTACAATAAAACATTTGGCTTGAAGCAAAATGGAAACATTGATGAGAAAATGGTGTTAATTCATTTGTCCAAGGTTACCCACCATTGAGTTGAATTGAGGCAGGCTGGCTCTGTACACCCAGCTGCTGGGTCTCCCAAGAAAAGCACAATAGCTAGCAAGTTTGTAGGAGAGAGCTCTGGGTGGGCTTAGAATTCCCCACGGGACCCTCCAAGCTACCAAGCCAGAGGCTTTCAAGTTCTTCTCTACAATTAGCAAAGAATTCATGGAAAAGGCTAATTATGAGAGATTTAGTAAGGGAGAATTGAGGTAAGTCTGGCTGGGAATGGGGAGAGGAAACCTAGGAGACTCCTGGGGAGTCTTGGATCGTGTCCTTGTATGTATTAAGCATCCAGTTAGGATGAACTTCATTGTCAAGTTCAAATGTAAATGAAGGACCTTGATTGGTTGCTGGACCCAGGAGGGGTGCTAAGGGTCTGCCCATGGTGCCCAGCTACGAAGGTTCAAGAAGAACCAAGCAGCTTCTCTTGCTCGCCATGTTGAATCAGATGCTCAGACCGAAGCAGCCTTTCCACCTAGCAGACATCCTCCCCTGTGAAGAGCCCCTCCCTTAACTGTGGCTGACATTTCAGATGGTTGTGCCCATCTGAGTAGGGCAGAGGTGCAGGGGTGCCAGTCGCTGTGGATGGGTGCAGGGTTGGCTGAGGAGAGGCGGGTGTTCTTCCTCTCTAGCATGGGTGGACATGACGGGTCGCTCTGTGCCCGCTGTTGCATGTCAGGAATAGTAAGAGGCCCCGAGCGTGTCACAGGAGTGGCACCAGCAGGGCTGAAAGTCTGCAAGTGTCTGCTTGAGCTGACCGCCAGGACCACTCAGCTCAGAGCCTGGAGTGAGGCAGACTTTATTACAGGCTTCTGTCAGGCCAATGCCATCCTTGTTCCCATAGCAACATGTGGCTCTGGTGGGGGGAAAAAAGCAGACTATGAAAAGCTAAATAAATGCTTCTTGCTGCCCTGGGGTAATTATTTCCCAGACCCCCTTTGACCTGACCGCACCCACCCTGGCCCCTGAGGACTCTCATGCAGGGTCCTCCCAAGGCCCAGAAGCTGCCTCAGAGCAGCAGAGGAACCATAGCAGAGGTCTGGAGCACTGCAAGAGCACCCACGGCTATAGGAGAGACCAGGCCGACTGAGGTCTCGGCCCCAGCGGCTGCCATAGAGCAGAGCCAGGCACCCCCCGGGTTTCAGGTGGGCTGTGTTGCCTGTGAGCCTGCCATGTGCCAGAACAAGGTGCTGGCTGAGAGAATGGTCCTAGCAGGAGCCTTTGCTCAGGGGTCAGACTGTCATGCATGTTTTACCCCAGACGGGGCAAAGCACAGAGCCCAGCAGCACAGCAACCCCTCCGTAGAGCAGAAAGGGTCACAGTACTGGCGCAGGACAAGGGGAACCCACGCTCAGCTCGCCTGTGACAGTGCTGGAGCTGGAGCTGGAGCTGGGGCAGGGCGACTGAAGACCATTTGGAGGCTGCGTCCTCCTCACTCCTTGGAGAATGGAAGAACTGTGGTGCTTATGAGAAAGTCTGGAGGCTTTTAGTTATGGCGAAGTGTGGGGGGAGCAGAGGGGCCCGGATGGTGAATTGAGGGGTTACATGACAGATAATGGTCAAGGCCAGGCACCCTCAGAAAGGGACAAGGAGCTCAAGGGAACAGCTGATGTGCGTGCAGCAGGGAGAGGAAGTGGGGGTAGGAACAGCTTCACCTCCCACCAGCGTGACCCCCAAGTCATATCACCTCCCTGCTGACAGGACACTTGTCTTTCAAACAAGAGTGAACTAGATTTTGAAGGTTTCTTCACAGCAGCAGCAGCAGCAGCAGCAGCAGCAAGACAAAAGAAAGGCATGAGTCTAAAAGGACTTACAGAGCATGTTTATGCTTAAACTTCTATTCCCAAAGATTCTTCTGTAAAGAGGCAAAGTTCCTCCACACCGAGGGCATCTTTGCTCCAACACAGGCCTGTCATGTTGCAGCAGCAATGATTCTGCTTCCTTCTCTGGCCTTGGAGAAGGTGCCCACATTGCTGGGCAGGAAGGAGAGGGCATGAATCGCCAGACAATGCAGTGAGGCAGGTGAGCCGGTGAGGCTTCTGGTAGCATCTCCTGTGGCACAGAGAAGCACCTGGACAGGTGAAGGGCCACAGACAGCAACTGTGGGAGAGCAGAGGAGCACAGCTGGAACTCCTCCCTTGCCTGGTGCGTGGGTGGGTAGGCATGTCACGGGGCTGCGGATCACTGCATGCTGGTAAGTAAGAAGCCCTGAGCATGTCCTGCACAGGAGGGTCTGGCACCAGAAGGACCAAAGTCTGTAAGTGGCTGCTTAGTTACCCACCAGGACCACACAGATCAGAGCCTGGAGTGGGACAGGAACAGGCTCTGGGAAGGCTACATCTGTCTAGGGTCCCTTCAGGCACACCAGAAACCTGAGAGTGAAGTGACTCTCCCTGGAACTCTGGGATTATTCAGTCTTTTCATGAGCCATGACCAAGTATCAATAAAAGAGCATCTTAAAAGGAAGAAAGCAAGCTGCATACCTTCTACCTCAACACTCAGGAGGCTGGAGTAGGAGGATCACCATAAGTTCAAGGCCAACCTGATGCTACAGAGTGCGTTCCTGGTCAGCCTTGTGAATCCCTGCCTGGGGAGAGGGAAGATGCATTTTAGTTCACAGCTTCAGAGGGCTTAGTCCATGGTCACCTGGCTTTGTGAAAATATGGTGGTGGGAGGCGTGACAGGCTGAACTTCCCTTTCTGGGGGACAAGCAGCAAAAAAACGGGTGCTGCCTGCTCCCAGTGCTGCTAACATTCAAGGTGGGTCTTTCTCCTCACTTGAGAACACTCTGGAAATTCCCAATCACACCAGGGGTGTTCCTCACCAATCTCTTGAGTAGTTCTATATCCACTCAAGTTAACAATGAAGATTATCATAACATATTTAAAAGTAGTCAGAAATTCCAGGGTTGCCTAAACTCTTTTCCAGAACTTTCTAAGCAGCAGGTCTCCAGTTACCTATAGATATGAAAAAACGACGTTAGAAAGTCAAAATACTGCTTTATGTAGGCACTGCCACCCACAAACACACTTCTATAGTAGTATTCCTACTTGTGCAAAAAAATTTGGGGGTCCCGTTAGTCTTAAAACTGAAAAATTATTTGCCATGCATGGTGTGGTGCATTCTAGCACCTAGGAGACTCAGATCAGAAGTTCAAGGTCCTCCTCAGCCAGCCTAGACAACATGAGCCCTGCCTATGACATGGCTCTGGTTGTTGTTGGTCACCCAGCTGCACATTGAACAAGGCTTAGCAAAGTGCTTTCTTGCAGAGCTGGGGCTTCCTGGATCTCTTGGTTATGGTGGAAAAAATATATATAGCCTCCCTTGATTTCACAATGGTCCTGCCTCAGCTTCCTGGGTATGGGATTACAGGTATGTGTCGTCATGCCCACCTTGGTCCTCCTCAGTAAAGGAAGAAAAAGAAAAGCTTTCTGTAAGACTAAGTTGAGCAAGAGAGAGGTTAGTGATCGCCATCACCCCTGCTGGCTAATGTCTGTGAGGTGCTGCTGGATGCCATGTGATCGTGAGAGGGGCGTGTCAGGACCTGCGGCCACGCAGCTGAGAGAGATTGAGAGGTGATCTATTCTATAAAGATATGTTACCATGTAAATGCAAGTTGAAGGCTTGGATCAGAAATCCAGTTTGCTTTGGCTGCCAGGAAGTGGGAATTACTCAGGAGAAACCACAAAAGCAAAGCAGAGTCGTTGATCAACATTTATTAAATTTCCCCAATTTCTGCTACAGTTCACAGTGGACTTTTAGGCCAACTTGGGAAAATTAGCACAGGCTCCTGATTCTTAGACCTTGAAGCTATGTCAAGCAAATGGTGCTTGGGGAATCCCTGTACTGAAAGGAGGCAGCCAGCTGAGGAGTCAGTGTTGCTAAGAAGGGGCCCAGGCATGTGCATATACCCTGCCCAGGGTTCACAGAGCATGCCAGACGGGTTCAGACACATCCAGAGTTATAGCTCTAGAAGAAATAGCTGTCAGTGACAGCGGACAGTGACAGTGAGGAGGGCTGTGTGGGATTCATACACACGACTGCGTTGCAAATTATCTGCTCCTCTCAGGGGACAGATCGGGCCCTTAGAAGCCGGTTCAGCGTAGGTGCCCCTTCATGAGCAGTCAGCAGCAGCAATCAAACAGGCTAATGGCAGAAAGGGAAGGGAACATGACGTGGGCGGAGGCCCGAGTAATGGCTTTGCATAAATCAGAGCGAGGCTCTGCCCTGCACGCCTCCTTCACTCTTGGTCACATCTTTCCCAGTGTGTCACAGTCTTCAGGAGGTCCAGAGGAAAGAAACTGAATAGCATGAGCTTCTGAGCTAAGAGGAAGCTGGGACTTGGGGGTTTCACCTGGTGGAAGGCTCCCAAGTGGGGGGTGGAAAGAGGAAGTGGGGCTGTGGTGAGGTGGACAGGGAAGTTTCCACACCCCACATGGTAGTCACAGGCCATTAGCACCCCTTCCAGGGTCTGTGAAAGGAGCAGAGGCAGAAAACCCCTCTTCTCTTAGGCCCAGCCCTGCCCACATGGCCACCCTGGAAGAAATGGTTTCACCCCACTCTGAGAGGAGAGTTCGCCATCCATAGACCCCCTTCTGGAGGCCCAAGGCAAATTGGAAGGTACCTGGGGTAGAGGAAAGGAGGCCCGTGGCCATGGAGAGGGGCAAATATCCATGGCATCATCGCTGAGGTGACTGAGCTAGGCATGCATGGTTAGCTGGGGTCCCTGTATTGAAAGGAGGCAGCCAGCCAGCGGTCACAGGAGGTGGGTGACCAGAGTGGGTGGGGACATTTGCCAGAATGAGGTGCTGGGCGGGACCTTGACTTGGCCTCTCATTGTTCCCTATGTGGAAAGCCGTTCCCCTCCTCTAGCCGTTCAGGGCTAATGTCTGCAGCCTTCCTCTCTGTGGCCTTCCCTAAGTCTGCACCAGGTACAGAGAGCTCCTCACACACCTGTCAGAATGCTGTGTGAGGCGCAGGTCCTGATACTGCCTTGGCTGCAGGGCTGCCAGCCTTTGATTGAGTCCCTGCAGTGAGCGAGCGTGGCACTTCCTCCTGTTCCGCCCCCCCCCCCCAGGTCCCAATGGCAGAGCTCCGCTGGTCAGAGCCTGCTCAGTAAGCCTCGAGGCTCGAGAGGTTCCCTGAGCATCCCACGAGGCACAGGTGTGGGTAGTCATGCTGGAGACGCCCTCGAAGCACCACAACCGGCCAGTCTGTCCCTTCCAGAGAGGCCCAAGATCCCCCAGGGCTCTGCTCTCTTGTGTCAAGTGGCACTAAATGGAGTGTGGGATTCTGCGGGGTTTCTCCTCCTACGGGCATTTTCCTTTGAGACTGCTGCTCCTACCCCGCTGCTCTACCTCAGGAGACCTGAGGCTTGCACGTCTGTCATCTACATTCTTCTGGAAACACAGTACTTGAATTTGTCACCATAAATGTGTATTCCTTTTGTGATCTTTTAAAAGAATGTCAGTTTTCAAGGGTCCCCTCTGCCCAGGAGTCCCTGGCTTAGGCTTTGCTCCAGGCCAGGCCCTGCCCATCTTGTCAGACCTGGTCTTGATCAGCTTACCCACAGTGCTTCCTTGCCTCCTTTGTCCCCACTCCTGGTCCTTGCTCCCTGAACCTGTCCTGCCTGGCTGAGGTGTCTCTGCAGCCCTGACTCTGGGCCTGCTGGTGCCCTCCTGTGTACAGAGCCTCTTGTTACTGCGCGTCCCCTGGGCTCCCTGGATTGGGCACCTCTGAGGCCTGGCCCGGAGGCGCACGCCTCACCTTGCCCGCCATCAGTCTCCAGCTGAAGTCTACTGCCTTTGCCTCACTCCTCTCCTCGACCCCAGGCCTCACCCAGCTCCCCTAAAATCCTTACCAGCGCAGTCTGTGCCTCTGAGATGACTCGTGGCCTATGTGAGCATTTCACTCAGGAAGCACCTGTGTAGGCACCGAGGGCTGCCAGGCCTCCCGGGCTCCCAGAAGCCCAATTCCTCACATCTGATGGCTATAACACAGCCACCCAGAACCTTCCAGAGTTCCTCAGTTGAGGTGGAAGTATTCGTTCTATGACCTGTGCCAGGGAGAGAAGCTGGCAAGACCTCGCATCGCTGGGGATGCTGGGAAGCTCTGTTGGGAAACAGCCGTGCCGTGAGCACCCAAGGAGACAGGAGGAGATGCAGGGAACATGGGGTGACAGTGGCCACATGCTTCCCATGGACAGCATGCATCTCCAGGCTTTAAAATCTTTCAAGTCCAGAGTTTGTACTGACCCATTTATTCCTGTGCAGTGCTGAATGGAAGGACGGCAAGGCCGGGTCCTTAGCTTGACGAGAAGGAACGACAGTGGTCAGAAGCAGGGGAGGTGGTGGGAGCTGGTGGCCCTGGTGGTTGTCAGGTCCCTATAAAAGACCCCTCTCCATCTGACATAGGCCTGTCCCGCCATGGACAGGTGAGCACCTATGGATGTGCCCAAAGAGGGACATTTATATGACAGAAGGGAGGGAGTAAGGAACAGTAAAGAAGGAAGGAACTGCTTGGGGCATTGGCTCCAGAAGGGGGAACAGGAAGCATCCACAGGAAGCTCGTGGCCAGGACAGTGCCAATGACCCACCTTTAAGGAGAGGAGTCAGTTCACAGAACAGGCCAGCCCAGAGACTGCATGGGCTCATTTAGTTTTCATGTTCAAAGTGTGAACTTTGAAACAGGTCCATAATGACACCGGGGACATGGGGAGGTAAGCACAGAGCTCACATTCTCAGCACGATTCCACAGCTGCTCTTTGTCTCCTCTGGGAACCTGATTACACGTGTGTGCTGGGTGTGCACACAGGTGTCTGTGTCACCACTTGGGACCTTCGGCCTCCTTCCCGCCAGGCTCCCCAGGGCCCCTGAAGTCTCACCACCTCTGTATCCTTGAGGAGGAGGATGGTGTCCCAGCAGGCCTGTCCTGTGTACTGCTCACAGCAGGACCCTGGTCCTCCCCAAGTGGCCTTACCCAGCACTGCTCAGCACCCATGGCAAAGCCGCAGTCCAGGGGCCAGCAGTGTGTCTTGTCATGGGCTCAGAAGAGCCTGTCACTCATGGCTGTCCACACAGGCTTCAGATAGCACACACCCTTCACGTAAGCCACCGCACTCAGCCAGCTAAAGTGACAGCGACTGACTCTCCTCCCAAGGTCGCTACCCCTTCCTCTGCCTGGAGCATGTCCCCGCCATGGTCTCTCCTCATCTTAAAAAGCACCATGGTGGGGTGGGGAAAGGGCTCGCCTCACATGCAGACACCCCACTTCAATTCCAGAACGCATGTAAAAAGCCAAGGAGGGGGGCTGAAGAGATGGCTTAGTGGTTAAGGCGTTTGCCTACAATGCAGAGGACACAAGTTCAATTCCCCAGTGCCCATATAAAGCCAGATGCACAAGAGGGCGCATGCATCTAGAATTCATTTGCAGTGGCTGGAGGCCCTAGCGAATCCATTCTCTCTGTTTCTCTGTCTGCCTCTCTCTCAAATAAATGTTAAAAAAAGCCAGGGAGGCTTTGGTAAGCTCAGTGTTGGGAGGTGCCCAGTCTAGCCTACTCCAGGCCATGGGACCTGGCACCTTAGGGATACCTCTGTACACACATGAGCACGAGCCCACTCACGCATACGCGTGCTGTGGAGCAGAGGCCTTGGAACATTTTATTCACAGAGCCCTCAAGAGTGTTGAGGAAAGTGTAAGCTTTCACACATTTCCAGTTGAGATGTAGATCAAATGTCTCCTGGTAGGTCAGTTCTTGTAAATATGAGGAAATATGTCCTCGGTGAGGACTAGATGCCAACACTGACGGTCTGTTGATGAAGTAGATCTGCAGTTGACATGAAGTCTTACTCTGTTGCCCAGGCTGGTCTCGGGCTCCTGGGCCCAAGATCCTCGTGTGAGGCTGGACTGTAGGTGCAAGCCAGGACACCAGCTGAGAAAATGGATGTTCGCTTATGAATAGAGCACCCAAAATCTGACCCTATGGGTTCAGCCAGAGAATCTTGGAAATGTTTTTATAATTTTGGAAAAATCATGTGAAAGAATTCACCTTGACCACGTATGCACTTCTGGGGTTCTGACTTGGGCCAGCACCCACTTCCGGCTTGTGAAGTGAGGTGCACTGCTGCCCTGAGGTGGGGACAGGGCCCGAGTGTCAGGGTAGCACAGCTCCAGAGATGCCGACTTGCTTGGGCCGTTCCATCAAAGGCAAATCTGGAGCCTCTGGAACTGCTTCCCAGTCAAGTGCTCCTGGGGGGAATATGCTTGCTGTCAGGACAGCGGGACCCAACTAGAGAGGGTAGGACCCTACCCTCCAGAGAGCTTGGGCAGGCACCCAAAAGTGAGACCTCACAAGGAGTTAGTGGAGTTTGCAGGTGTGAGGGGCTGGCACCCCTCGCCTCTGACCCAAGCACGTGGCCCTTAGCCTGCCCACCCACACTGCCTTCTGGGTTACACTCACTCGGGGCCCAGCCGCCCAGCGTCTGCTTTTACTCTGGTTTTGAGACAAGCTCTCCCCATGTAGCCCAGGCTAGCCTGCACCTGGGATCTTTGTTTCTGTTTCCCAAGTGCTGGGTGACAGGTGGTGGCTACCAGGCCCAGCCTTGGCCTCCTTTGTATAAACAGAGTTCAGGGCTTTTCATCCTGTGTGTATTCAGAGTTGTGAGACCACTCGGATCTGTAACCAACCACAGCCTGCAAGGAAAAACTAACAGAGCCCAGGAGAGAAGCAAGGCCCAGTGGAGTCGCATGGCCATCCCTGCTGGGCTGTGACTGCTGACCATCTGTCCGTCGGGCCTCTGTGGGGTTCCCAGTGCCCCTGCAGCCTTCTTGCAGCTCCAGGTGTTGGGACAGGCGCCTCTCACCAGGTCTGTCTTTCCTCTCAGGTGTTCCACTGCGTCCACTTCGAGTGTCCAGAGCAGCAGAGCGTCCAGAGAGAAGAAAACAGTGAGGAAGGGGGGTCAATGGACACCAACCCAGCCGGCCAGCAGCTTGAGCCTCCCGCCCTGCGGGCACCCAGTGCCAGCTCCCTGCCCCCTAGCCCTGGCCCCAGCTCACGCTCACCCAACCGGCAGCGCCAATAAAGGAGGCAACAGACATGTGCAACTTGGGTGGACCTGGAGGGAGGAGGACTGTGTCCTCCCAGGCAGGGCTGCTGGGGACTGTCCCTCCCGTCCCTGGGGAGCACACCTGGTTGCAAGAGCTCGGGAAGACCAGGTTTTCTCCCAGGGACAGACCGGCCACCTGTGCTCCGGCCTGTTCAGAGCCCTACCTCTCACCTGAGCCAGGCTGAGCTGGGCCACCCATGGGTGCCCACGGCCCCAGCTCCTGTTTCTCGCTGCTGACTCACAGCTGTTTCTGGCCCTCCTGTCCCCTCCCTCGACGTGGTCATGTCCCCTCCCTGGTTTAGAAGTTTCACGTGGGCTCATCCCGGCCCTGGGAAAGTTCAGGCAAATCCACACGAGCTCATCAGCCTGCGGACACTGGAGTTAGTAATTTCTGATCGTGAACCTGAAATGGGCAGGCTGAGGCACCAACTGCAATGCCAGCTGCTGGTGTGACACCCACAAGTGTAAGGTCCCCAACACACCTGTCCCCTGGGGCAGCCTGGGGCTGCGTCTCCCCCACACAGCACCCACTGTGGACAGCAAGGAGGTCAAGGACCTGTCCCCAGGCCCCTAGGGTCACCTGATGGCGGCATTCTTCCACTGCTGCGACCCTGGGTGAGGCTCCTCTCCAGACCCTTCACTGTCCAGTCAGCTCCCCCCTGCCCGGCATGAACCTGAGCATGCCCAGGAGCCCCGGACCTTCCCAGTTCTAAGTGACTCACTGGCTGGGATGTGGGAAGGGCAAGTTTGCCAGCTACCTTTCTCTGTGTGACTAAGTTTGGGTCCTTTGGGTGCAGGCCGGGCAGCAGGGTGCCGCCTCCGTGGGGAGCCTCTGCCCGTCCGTCAGCAGCCAGCTAGGTCTGCCCTGTGGAGGGCAGTTGTGGCTTTTGCAAAATGTATTTGATGACTTGTTTATTTCTGGTTTCTTAAACAGTGTCTCAATTTGTAGCCCAGGCTGGCCTCAAACTCATGGTAATCCTCCTGCCTTAGCCTTCTGAGTGCTGAGGTGACAGGCATCATGGCCTCGAGGGCTTCTCTGTGGACAGGCGGGAGCCCCAAGGCCGTGCCTCCACCCAGGGCCTGTGTCAGCGTTCTAAAGCCCGCTTCAAGCCCCTGGTCGGTTCACCTGCTCGGGATGTCCTTGGCCCTGTCACACCTGCAGGGCAAGGGGACAGGAAGAGTCCTCAGGAGGACCTCCACCTGCTGCTCCAGACCTTCTGGAGACTCCTGTGTGCCCAGCACCTTGGGGTGCCAGAAGGAAGGCAGGCTGTCCTGGGGGGTGGGGCCAGCCCAGATGAGATCTTGGGAGTCCTGGGCTGGCTGCTCATGTGGGGGGGAAGTGGAGATGTCTTCAGCGTGGCTTTAGGGGAAGCTGCCTGCAGCAGCTCCTGGAGGGCCTTTGGGGCGCGGAGCAGGGTGGGCACCCAGGGCGTCTATGTTTCCAGGTTCAGTTCTTGTTCAGACTTTGAGACCCGGGAGCCTGGGGTGGGTGCCGGTTCTTATCGATTGCTCTTTAAATTGTCACTTTTTAAATTTATTAAACGAAGTGTCGATTCCTGGCAAATACATTAAAAGTGTTTTATTCCTAGAAGAGTTGGGAAAAGAAATTATTTTCAGCAAGAGTCGGATGTGTGTGTGTTAGACTGATTCCTTGGCAAAAAAAATGAGTTTTGAATTGCACAAAAAATTGCTCAGTAGTGTGCAGAGCCAACCCAGCCAGCTTGCCCTTCCCACTCTGTAATCACTTATCCTCTCCAGAGCCGGGGACAAGGCAATCCACGACAAAGCGGGGCTTCTGCACTCAGACCTCCCTCTGGATGGGGAATAACGAATGAAGTCGGCCCTTGCAGGAGTTTCCCAGTTACTCCTGGGGTCAAGGTGGCCTAGGAATTGACATTACTGCGGTGGAGGGGAGGGGAGGTCTGCAGCAGCTGGCACACACCCAGGTCTCCCCTCCACCAGGCCCACACATCAGGGTTCCTGGTTGTTAGCTAAGAATGGAGGTAGGGTGAGGACATGGCTGGAGTACTTTCTGGACTCCCATGGGGGCTGCAGGCGCCCAGAGTGACCCTCCCGAGACACCTGCCTGAAGATCAGTTCGATCTTGAAAAATGAAGAAATAATGCTTGTCTCAAGCCCCCAATCAGGTCCAGATGTGCAGCCCAGTGATGGTGTCCTCTGCGCCCCCTGCCCACCCTGCTTTCTCGGGACAGCCACACCAAGCAGACCCCTGCCGGAGTCAGCCCGTGGCTTCTTTAAAGACCTGACCCCCACCTGGAATTTATGACGACTGTCTGGAGCACTTAGCATTTGCACGGGGCGTATTTACAGCCCTGGGCAGGGAGGCGGAGCCCCTCCTCCTTTCCAGGTGATGAGTGCCACCCTTGAAACAGTGGCACCTCAGAGACGGCGGTGCAGAGGCCCCATCTGATAGGCCTGCTGGCAGGTCAGGACCTCTGGTGACAGTGTCGTCAACCATGAGCCTCGGGTTTAGGGATGGGAACAGAGAGGCCAAACGTCTGAGCCGCACTGGGGTGACATGCCAGCTCACCCAGCACAGGCCTCTGGCTGCCCACCACAGTGCCTGCTTTTGGCCCCTTCCTCTTCCGCCTGCAGGTGGACATGAGGCCAGCTCCCCGACGCAGCTGTTACAGGGGTGACTCTCCTACCACTGCCTAAGGCCTTAGGTGGTCACCGGGGGACTAGGCGGGCCTTCCAGAAGTGACCTTCTAGGACCCCATGCTGTCCTGAGAGGCAGCCAGGAAGCTGCCATCAGACTCCTGGGACTGAGCAAGAACGGACGTGGGCTGTGCCTCTGGAGTGGGGTGGTGAAGGCACCTGTGGGTGGCAGCGGACTGGGCCCAGAAGCCACTTTGGACAAATGTGTGTAGACCATAGGTTTCTGGGAGAACGTTAGCCCCCTCCCCTCAGCCACCCCGGGAAGTTTGTGGGTGCCATCCCTCCTCCCCCCAGGGCCTCTGGTGGTGAGCATGGCTCATTTAGAATGTGTTCTGCTTGTGAGTCGGTGTGGCTTCCTTCTCACTTTCCAAAGGGCAGACCCACAAGCTGTGCGACCAGGGCCCCAAGTTCATGTTTGTGAAAACGCCGCTGCGAGGGAGTTCAGCTGTAGAAAGAAAGTGGTGACTTCTTGTGCCTGTTTGCGTGTCGCTTTCTCTGCAGCTGGCCAGGCCGGCTCAGCTCCTGGGTGGGCTCTGGTCCTCCAGCCCTGTCTCTGCAGCCCCCACAGGGGTCCAAGAGAGCCAGCCCTGCTGCAGCTGGGCAAGGTGACATTACTGTCACACATAGGGGTCCTCATGCAGAGGTGGGAATCCTGAGGACTCCACACCAGCCAGAGCTGAGCCCAGTGCTCCCTCACCCCACTCCCGTAGGGCCCCTGCACCCCAGCAGCCCAGGTCTGTTCCTTTTCTTCCACTGAAGGGCCCGGTACCAGAGCTGCTTAGAGTCAGGGATCAGCTCCGCCTGTGCACCCCTCACAAGACCAGGTCACAAGGTGCAGCTGCTTTAACTACGGAGCCAGCTCCCCACCCTCTTCTTTCCCCTTTTAAAACCATTACTACCCGGGGCTGGAGAGATGGCTCAGCAGTTCAAGTCTGACAGCCTGGGGTTCGATTCCCCAGTACCCACATAAAGCCAGGTGCACAATGTGGGGTGCATGCAAATGGAGTTTATTTGCAGTGGCGGGAGGCCCTGGCTTCCTTCACCCAGAGAAAATTGTCAGCTTGACTCAGGACATTCATCCATTCAGAGCAATCGCCTTACTCAGCTTGTTGGTGACAGAGTGAAAATACTCAGGGGACCCCCCCCCCTTTTGAGCAGGGCCATCAACTGACAGTATCATAATCAGGTCCTTAACCTGGTCCAAGGTTGAAGGTGGGGGTGTAACTCGGGTACATTGTGTGCACCAAGGGTTAATGCCTAGACTAAGAACATAAACCAGGTGGCACACAGCATGAGGACGGAAGTTCAGATCCCTGGTGCCCATGTGAAATGTTGGGTGCTGAGGTGGTGGAGACAGGAGGTTCCCTGGGGCTTACCAGCTAGAGAATTTGGTGACCTCTAAGCTCAGTGAGAGAATGTAGCTTAAAAAGCAAGATGGACAAACTACCTTCTAAATCTTTATGTTTCTGTCCCTCTCACTTTCAGTTAGAGAAACTTTTCTTTTCAGACGGTCGTGACCCACTGGCGTAACTCCAGACTCACCAAAGTGCTGAGAAGGGACAGTGGAGTGTTCAGTACCGAGGCATCCCTTGCACACCTTCCAAGGCTCAGGGTCCGTTGCAGAAGAGGTGGCGGAAAGAATATGACAGCCAAAGGGAGGGGAGGAGTGCTTACAATGCTGTCATCCAGACAAAGTGGCCAGGATATTCCTGACCTCAGTGGTGATGTCACCTAGGCAAGACCTGCATGACAGGAGTTCAATATGATGAGAGGAGAAACGATGGGAATCAGTGAAGGGGGTGATGGTTTTGTTGTCAACTTGACCTGTTTAGTGATCTCGGGTGGGTCTCTGAGGTTGTTCACAGGAAGGCAGCCTCTCAGAAGGGGGCAGGATGTAAGGAGTCTCAGGAGAGCTAAAAACAGACATCCCTTCCTGGGAGGGTAGTGCAGGAAGGAAATTCCAGAGACTCTGGGCGTCAACAAGGCTGGGACAGGGTTGCAAGACCCCACCCTACGGCTATATAAAGGGGAAGGAATTCTCTCCTTTGCCCCCTGCCTGTTTGTTGGTGTGTGTGGTGCTGGTGATGGCTTCTCTCTCTGCTTGGACCAGCCTCTTCCTCCATTACGGAACTTTCCCTGGATCTGTAGCTTCAATAAATCCTTTCCTCTCCTAACTGTGCCTGGTTTGGAGGTTTATCCCAGTGATGTGTGGCTGACTACGACTGGGGGTTTGGGAGGAGGAAAGGGGAGGATAGTGGGAAGGGTTATGATCATGGTGAATTGTCTGAAATGGTGACAAGCAATTAGGGAGGAAAACCCACATGGACCTCTGGTATACGTGTGCACTCACATACCACACAAAAATAAAAATCACTGCAAAGTTAAGTTCCAAGGTGAATATGAAGAATGAACAGAACTTACAACAAACCACATCGTTTTTTACAGCAGACAAATACCCAACCACCAAAATTTCCAGAGGCAACATTGCCCCCATTTTCTCTGGTGTGCCCCGTCCCATGATGCTCCATGACACCTCCTAAGCCAGGAAGGTCTCCATCACTTTTCCTCCAGGATGGCTGAGGGAGACATGCTCAGTGTGGGCACTGTGACAAGGTCTGCTGGTCAGGCTCATGCCAGGCACTCCTGTCCTTTCAGCTGCCCTTGGCTGTACGCCCCTGACCAGAGCAGGCCACACAAGCCGCTGCCCACTGGAGTGCGGCCCTGGCCATTTCAAGCCTGGCCTCTGGAGATGGGAGGCCGAGTCTTCCCGGGCCTCTAGTTTCCACCTGAGCCACCTGGGCAGAGCTGGGTGGCAGGTACATCACTTATCAACTCACCGGAAGTCCTGCTCATGTGACTTTGGTGGCTTGAGGCCCAGCACCACCTTTCCCTGGGCCAGAATTGATAGGCACGGGTGTGCGTTTCCCAGCAAGCACTGGTGGGAGGAAGTTTGAAATGGAAATGGGCCCTGGGCACAGACTTCCCAAGGGCCAGGCAGTGACGCTCAGGGATGGCTGGAGCTGGCCACCGTGGGGAAGCTGGCTTCCTGCCCGCTGAGCACTTACGAGCCCTCTGTTTTAAACACTCTGAAGACATCTCTGGATGTGAGACCCCCAAACCCTCAGGCTGAAGAGAAAATTGGAAGCCAGTGTTTGTCCTGGTGTGAGACTCCCCTGAGAAGTTTTTCTCGTCCTCATGGCCAACTATGGGATCGTGGGTATCACTCTATGTGACAAGTGTGACACCACCAGAGACCACAGCCATGCATGCACACTCTTGCCACCCTCCTGCCAGGATCCTTCACCATCTCCTATGGGTCCCTTCTTGGGTGCTAGACCTAAGGTCTCCCAGGGCTGAGGCACCCAACCACATTTAAGGGACCCTCAGGGCTGTTTTTCACTTCCCAACTCCCTGAGGTGTCCCTGTCCTGGGAGCCCCCCCCCCCCAGCACTGGAGGACCAAGGCTTCAGGAGGGGCGGCTATGGTGTGCTTTTATCAGGTGTCCCCACTAAACTTGGGTTGAGTGCCCTATCCCCAGCTGATGGCAGCTTGGGAATTGGAACCCTGTTGGAGGTGTGTTGTTGGGGCTTTGGGGGTCGGAGCCAGCTTCCCTTGGCCAGTGTTGGGCACGCCCCCTGCCTGTCACCTTCTGTGTCAGAGATGATATCCAGCCTCTGCTCATGCCATCGTTTTCTCTGAATCATGGAGGTTGTCCTCGAGTCTTGTAAGCCACATAAACCCTCTCTTCCCATCAACTGCTCCTGGCCGGATGCTTGTCTCAGCGAGGAGGGGCAGGCAGGTCACCCCAAGGACGGCAGAGGCTCTGCACGCACGGCTCTCCTGGCTACCCAGGAGGCATTCAGGAGAAATGGTGAAACAGACAGATCCAAATGTTCATACGATTGGTTTAATTTTTTTTTTCAGCAGGAGAAAAAGAATAAAGTTACAAGATTCTTTTAATATTTTCACAATGTTAAAACTAAAACTGAGCTCTAGGCTATGTGTGTAAGTCAATCTAGAACACAAAAGGGTTAAATAAGATTTTTCTCTTTAAAGATACAAGAATTTAAGCTTTCCTTACATTTAACAAACTTCACAGAACAGACACTGCAGGGGAGCCCTCCCCCCACCCGGCTCTCCGGCAGAAGTGAACACAGCCGCTATCCCTGGGTGTGCGCCCCTTCTCAGTGCTACTTCCCACAGAGCAGCCTGGGGGCCAAGAAGGGCACGCACGGCCTCCGGGGATCCTGGGGACCGGAGCTTGGTGGGCGCCTCACTGAGGATGGCCGTGGTGTGGCCAGAGGGTCATGGCTGGGCAGACCTGACCCGCGCCCTGGGGTCCTGAAGCAAGAATTAAGGCTGGAGAGTCAGTCGGCAGGCAGGCAGGCCGCGGAGTCCACTCTGCTTGGGGTGAGGTGGGTGGGAGGAGGTGGGAAGAACATGATTTCCTATTTGTTATTTTGGATCAAAAAACATTTGTAGCCGCAGCTGCTGCTCCCCTGTTGGGCTGTGGCCGGGGTTGAGCTGGTGGTCACGTACACTCAGTGGCCAGCCAGGTGTGGTCACTGGACCAGGTGGCCCAGGGCCCCTCACACCTGAGCCAGTCCACCCAGCCCAGCCCACATGACCGCTACTGGCTTCCTCCAAGTCTGCTGTCCGCCTGGCCAGAGCCACTGTGTCTTTACTGAGATGACCTCCCGCCCCTCCCCGACTGGCTACCAGATCTCAGAGCCAGGCTGTGGCCAGGAACCCCCACTCCACAGAGCCGCAGGAGGGCCTAGGCAGCCCAATGGCCCCCCCAGCCTGCATGTGTTGGGGGAGGACCTTGTCCTCACACTAGGGGCTGCAGAGAAGAGCATGGTGGCCGCAGACTGTCCTCTTGCCCCCAGGGCCCAGCAGGCTCTTGCCAGGAAGGGCAGTGGCTGGCCCCCCAGTGCGCTGATTCCTGGTGGCTACTGAACGTCCTTTAAGAAACCTCCCCATAAAGAGATCTGGCGGCCGCAGAGGCCTGTGTGCAGACCCCGACCCAGCCGCAGGGCTGCCACAGCCAGGCACCTGCCTTGCCAGGGTCACGAGCACGGATCCTGTGTAGAAACGGGGTCGTGTGTGTCCGACTGCTTGAGTGGAGCTAATGTTCAGTGAGGCTGTTTCCCGTCCTGTGGGAGGAGCTCTCTCCTACAAGTCAGGTGAAAAGTTGTCATCAGAATCTGTCCCCACCCCCCAGTCCAGCTCTGGAAAGCAAAGCCACCACCCAGCTCAGCCGCCTCCTGTGGCCAAGGCTGCCGGGACCAAGGGTAAGTGAAGAGGTGAAAGGCCGAACATGAACCAGTTTCTGGCAAAGCCATGTGCGTCGTGGGAACGTCAACACCAGCTTCTACTCCTCTAGAAACTCCAACTCCACCTGGGACACTCCGCTTAAGGCTTTCTAGAAGTTTGACTCCAGCGGTGACAGGTATGTATTGTTTTAAATCCACTAGCCATGCTCAAAAAATATTCTTCATGTTTTAATTTTATACAATGGCTAGCAGGCACCTTAGTAACCAGCCAGAAATCAATTTCAACCACCATCAATCCCTAAACTACAGTACCAGGATGGCTGGTGTCGTCTGACGCGTGCCCAGTACAAGGTGTCTGGCTGACTCTGTCCTAAATAAGGCTAACATTAGTGAACTAAGAACAGCGTCGTGTGGTGGCTGAGCCTGGTCTTCAGGAGCACCCCTCCCCGATGCGCTGGCAGGAACGCCCCACTTTCCGGTCCAGTTTCACCATTTTCATGATGGCTTCCTCGCGGCCACGGCCCATGTGGTCGAAGGTACAGTCGTGCTGCTCAGGGAGGCGGTGGAGCATGCAGAACACGTAACCTGCACAGGGAGCAAGCAGACAGACCGTGAGGGGCCTCGCTTGTGTCCATCCCTCAGGGACTCTTGTAATCTGAGGCCCTCTGGGTTAGGACCCTCGAGTGACCAGGCAATGAATGCAGCCAGCAGTGCCCAGCCCCCACTTGTAGGAGCACAGCCAAGGCTTGGGAGGCACTGAGCAAGCCTGGACAAGGCGACAAGGCGACGCACACAGGAAAGGAGAGAAGCGCTGAGAGTCTTCTGCTCTAACACCCCTTCCGGGGAGATAGGCAGGGGACCCCTTTCAGGACTGCCCTCCAAGGTGTGGGAGACAGCTAGGGCCAGAGAGCTCCTGGTGGGGGGGGGGCAGAGCAGCAGCTCACCCTCCTCTTGGAGCTGCTGGCTCCTCCTCCCTGTCCAGGGCCACGGGCAGGCTGCCAAGTGAACCCAGTGTGTTGCTAACGTGCTCCCAGCGCCCCTGCGTGAGCCCGAGAGTCCTGCTGGCCAACAGCATTCCTCCCTGACTATTTTAAGCTCAGGTCCAGGACCAGAAAGTGGGTGGCCACCCATGGCCTCCTTCCAGCCTTCCTGCCTTCAGTGGGATGGAGGCTGAGTTAGAGTAGAAGGTGCAGGCGGGCCAGGATGGATATGAGTTTCAGCAAACTTCAAAGGTTTAGGCTTCATTTCAGATTCGGCCTGGGGGGGGTGAGAAAGAGGGTGTGTGAGGACAACACTCACCCTGCTTGGAAGGGTACAAGGTACAGGGCACATGTATCCAGTTGGTGGGGGTGGGGGTGAGACCTAGGCCATTCATTGTCTGAGAAAACACATTATTAACTGCTTTCCAGGGAGAGCAGGCAATATGCTTGAATCTAAATCGGGACTGGGTTTTAGGAGAGCAGAGATGAAATCCTCGTCTCTTGAGAAGCTGAGGCCCCACTTGGTCCAAAAGCAAAGTGAAGATTAATGAGCTCATGTGTTATAGTTACTGATAAGTTCATTACTTGAAGATATTGGATGCCAGTTGTCTTTCTCCTAAAGGACTTTACAGAGAAGCGTGCGCACACTGCCTCCATCTAACAAGCCGAGTCATCTATCAGGAGGCCAAGCCCCCATCGGTGGGGGAGCCTGCTTCCAAGATGGGCATCAGACCGTGTCGGCCAGCAGATACTTGGGTCACCAAGCCCCGGTGTATTACTGCACCCACAGCATCTACAACAGGCTCACGGAATCTTCTGACCCTTCCTTGTGACACAGACTCAGAAAAGCCCAGAGCTCCTCTCTCCTGTGGATGCATGGCGCTGGCTAAGCAAAGCCAGCAGGGTCTGGATTATGCTGGAATTAACCAGCTCCTGGCTCGGTTCACAGCCCATCAGTCAAAGCAGACGTGAAGTCCTCACCCTCCCTGACTTAGCCTGCCTTGTGCCAGCTAGGACAGCCAACTCTGGAAAAGTGAGTGACAGCCCTCGAAACTCTCCAGTGTCCCCGACCCACCCAAGAGTTCTTCGGCAGCCAGAAGGACTGACTTCTGAAAGGTGGGAAGGAATCAGCGATGCTGGTGCAGCCCTGCAGCTCCCCGAGGCCAGTCCTCCTCTTCCAGGATCATCCGCAGAGGAAGTGATGAGGGCTGAGCAGGCACCACCACACACAGTGGCCAAGCTACATGCATTCTGGTGTCAGCCATCAGGAGGGTGCGGTCTTGCACACTGGGGATTGGGGAAGGGTGAGCAGGAATGACTAGTGGGTAGAACGTTTTTTAAAGGAAGGAAAACTAAAAGTGTACACAGAAAAATTCTGTAGGCCACTCGACAGGCAGAGGGGCTGCAGGTGGAGGGGGCTGGGCACCACCTCAGCAGCTCAGTGAGGACGGCTCCACACTGCTCCAAGCCACCCATCTGAAACCAGAGTGAGGCTGGAGGATCCCAAGCTCCCAGAGGCCTCAATGAGGGGAGAGAGTTGGGACAGTTGGGGCTTTTCCAGGAAGGGCCAAAGAAGGTAGCATCTAGAAAGGATGAACACAAGTGACAAGAACTATGACATCATTGCTGGCATCACCACCTGGGCATGACACATTCCTTTCTCCTGGGTAAAAAGGCATTTACTGGCTTATAACACTACCCCCAGCCACACTCTCCTCATGGAGGGACTTCTTCAACAGCAGGAGAGTCTAGACATTCCACCACACTGTCATCCCCTCACTACAGCCTGCAGTGAGAGAGATCAAGGTAGAGGAATATGATTAAATGGATGCTCTCCCCAAGAGGAACGTTCTGGAAAACATGGCCTGCCTGCTAAATGCAGTTTAACCCCAGCCCTTCACCATCACCTCACACATAGGCGGTCTTGCTCCTTGGAGCCTAGGCTGACTGGTTTCCCAGAACCACCGGGAAGCTGAGCATTTACAGTGCATGAGAACACAAGGCCAGGCACTTGTGTTGGTGTCCCTCTGCAGCTCTAAGAGCAGCTTGGAACAGCTAGCTCTCAGAACTGCTCTCTGATGGCCCCTCTACCTGGGGACCAACAGGAGTTAACACTAGGGAGGTGGTCTCAGTCCTCCAACCACAGGATGTTGGCAGAAGGGCATGCCCACCCTCAGTCTAGGAAGGCTGGCAGCACCGGGACAGGGCACAGGACAGGAAGAGGGGAAGATCACACACGGTAGCCATCATGCCAGGGCCCGCCCAAGCTCGAGGCTGTGACAGCAAGAGAAGGGACCCAAGCTCCTTACAGGAAGTTACTGCTGCAGGAATGACTCGCCCTTGAACACAGGGGCAGTATGGGGCTTCTCTTAGGAGAATCCACTCAGGGACATTAAACTCCCATGCCTGGCCTGGGCCCTTCTAATGCAGACACAGCACGTGGCTCTGTCTAGGCGCGTGCCTTGACAGACGGCAGGGACCAAGCTCCTCATCTCACCCTAGAGCTTTTACGGCTAAGGTCTGAAACACACCTGGTTCATTAATGTCCTCTCATGCAGCTAAAGCTCACCTCCACTCACACCCAGGGGTTTTGAGCTGAATCTCCATGCCTGGGGACACTTTGAACAAATGCCATCATTCAGCCCTTTGCTGAGCATCCAGAAGTTCTAACAAGCCTCCCCTCCTCCCTTAAAGACCAACAGCAGGTAGTGTCATCCAACCTGGTGCACTGACAGGCCTGGGAGCAGTGCAGGTGGGCAGAGTGCTGGGGGATCTTCCAGGGCCCTTCCCCTCACTGTCCCTTCTGCTGGCCTCAGGAGTGGCTATCTATCACATGGGGAATGAGGAGCCAGCATTTCTCTCCAGGCCCTAGGAACCTAAGAACCATGGGACATCCTGAAGGCAACAGGAAAGGTCATGTGAAAATCCACACCTGTGCTTGAGCCCTTCATATTTTGAGGACACACCTGGCAGAAACAGTGCTCGCTGGCTTCAGAGTAAAAAGCACCATTTAAAGTTGGCAAAACTGGGCAGCTCTGCACACTTTTAGATAGGAATGAATGAAACATTTGCTTTCTTGCAGGACCCCATGCGGAGGCTCCCTCTGGCTTTCATTACAGCCATGGCCACCACGGGCCTCAGTCTGCTGCTGTTTCTACCTCACGTGAAGAAATGTTTTACACTTCCTTGCTCATTTGAATTTCAGATTGTAAAGGTTCAAGCAGAACCTAAAAATACTGACAAGCCTTAGGGACCGGGTCACTGTAAGATGCTCTGTTGGTATGCGATGTGAGGCTGCCTGCGCAGGGTGCCGCACACTGATCAGGCCCAGGCCAGTGTGTCCAATTCTGAGAGGTCAGTCAGATGAATGCTTACAAATGCATGTGAGCACCAGCCAGCAGACCCTACCCAGGCTCCTCAGCGCATCCCGAGAGCCACTTCCGAATCTCAACATTAGTAGGTGGACCACTTGGCATCTAAAGTAGAAGAAATAACATAGTTGGTAGAGTGCTTGCCTAACATGCAAGATCCCCGGCATCATATAAACCAGGCATGGTGGTCCATGCCTTTAATTCCAGCACTCAGGAAGGAGAGGTAGAAGGATCAAGAATTCAAGGTTATCCCCAGCTGCACAGTGAGTTCAAGGTCAGCCTGGGACACACAAGCCCTTGTCAAAGAACAAATATGCCCGTCTTCTTTTCTGAAATGACCTGGCAGGCTCACTGGAAAAACGTCACATTTTTCCAGCAATGTAGACGCTTCTTAAGGCCCAGGACAGCTCACTGACCTCCCGGCTCCTTTGTTGGGCACAGCAGGTGGTTACAGGAAAGCTTGTTGGAAAGCATTAGCCACCAGTAACAATCCTTAGATTGTGCCACATCTGCTGACCAATGCCCAGGGCAGAATTTGTAGCGCAGAAATGTATTAAAGGATCTTAATGCATTTTATTTCATCAGCCTCATGGGGGGAGGAGAGGGAGGGAGGGAACTAGAACACTCTGCAGGTGTTTCAGGAATGGAATATGTGTGCTCTGCATGGTGGAGGAAGTCATGCTCTGAGAACAGAACTGGACCCCAGCTCATGAAGTTGGCTGGCACAGTGATCCGCCAGGCTGTGGAAGAAAAGCTGCGGATGGTCAGAGTTCAGCTGTGCCTGGAACCAAAGCCACAGTGAACCAACAAGCAGACCTCCGACTTCCAAAGGAAAGGAGAAGCTACAATTTAGGAAAGTCCACTGTTCCCAAACAAGTTAATAAAAAGTACTGAATCACACCGAGACAATTCTGAAGCAGAAATGATCACCTGTTCCTCTCCACATCAAACACCATCAACACACAAGCTAAACATTCCCACAGAAAGCAAGCAGTGCCAAAGCACTCCCGGGACGGGCTTGGGAAGGAAGGGAGCTGTGCCCCAGTCCAGCTGGATGCCACTTTAAAACCACAGCTCGCATCCATCCTGCTGGTGGACCTCATCACAGACCCCCCCCCCCCCCGTGGGGCACCCTTCTTGGGAATGCCTCCAATCCCTCTCCTGTCCTGTGGTCACAGGGTCTCCCACTCTCTACTCTGGCCTCCACCTAACAAAACATTTTTGCCACATTGGCAGTGGGAGACAGGATGCCCATACCTGAGGTCAACATGTCTTATGGGAATTCTCCAAGCTAGCCCCTTTAACCCCAGTGCACAAAGGATTAACACTTGACTAAGCTAACTGATATAAGAGAATTAACATAATAAAAAAATCATAAATCTGGTCCTAGAGCTATAAATCTCGACAGTTCCCTTCCTGGCTGGGAAAGCCTGCAGCTTGGCCGAGCATGTGGGAGAGCACACATCACCCTGTGTTCTAATAACCAGGAGTCACCAGCCCCACTGCAGACTCCTCCCAGGGCCAGGGAGCTGTCAGGGCTGGAAAGGAAAGAGCATCTGACCAAGAAGAGAGCCACAGGACCTGTCTACAACCAGAGTAGCTTCTGCCTGCCACCTCCTTAACAGCCTAGAACCACCCAGCTCCTGGGCAGCACAAGCAAATACTCTGACTATTTCAAAGAAACTTGTGGCTGCAGAGATCACCTAACACTGGCATGGACCCTTAACCTCTCACTTCCCTGCAGACCTGAAAGCCCAAGCCCATAAAATTTGCTAAACATACAGCTGCCTAGGAGAGAGGTGACAGTGCCCCTTGGAGAACCCCCACCTGCTTCTTAATCTCCCCTCCCCCACCAGCTTCATTCACTCTGACAAGGCTCTTGGCCCTGGGAGGTGGCAGCCAAGTCCTCAGTGGGGCTTATGCCTCCTGCCCCCATTCCAGGGACCTGGTTTCCCACCAACATAGCTTTGAGCCTCAGACTAAACAGTTCCACTGACCACAGCATCAGGCACTGGTGGGAGCCACCAACACAAGGACACTCCAGTACCCAGGGTCTAGTTTGTGGCCGATGTACTGGCTTCTAAGGTGGCTTCCCTATTAGTCCAAGTTTCTCTTGCTACTGTGACAGAAGCTCACTGAGACTCCTTGCTGGTGACAGGATAGTAAACCCCCAAGTGGCAAGGCCCTGGTGTGTGATCTTATCAGGACCTTGGTCTCCTGAAGTAAAAGCACTTTCCAGAAACACAATTTTCACTGATACTGATCTGCTCAGAGGAAAGGTGCTATATAGAGATCTCATCTAATAAATAAAGGATTCAAACACCAGGCCAGCTGTCAGTCCAGCAAAGGAAAGAAACTATTGGCTCAAGGAGTCACAAGTACTTACTGGTCATCTGCACACTGTTTACAGAGCTCTATGCTGAGTGGAGAAGAGAAAAAAGAAGCCACTGGTTCTGGCCTTTAAAGTAAACAGAGACACACAATAAAATAGCTGAAGATCACAAGAAGCAAAGCAAGAAAGAGGCCCACCATGTACCCCAAGACGAGACTTGGGAGCACTCTCAGGAGGTGATCACCTGATGAACAAAGGTTTTGTTAAAAAGACACCCAGATTTGCAAGCACCTCCGAGGAAAATGCGGAGACAAACACTGACCCAACCCTCACTTTGATGTTCCCATACCAATTCTGCAGTCCCTGAGAGTAGACCCTCTTCTGAAGAACTGGGGGCTGGAAGGCCTAAGCCACCTATTCACACACAAGACGCACAGCTCGCAGGAGGAGGGGCCAAGCTCCTAGTCCATGGAGGTGAGGTCGCCTCCCAGGGCTGATGGTGCTCCTCGAGCCCTCACATCCATGTCTTCACAAGGTTGTGGTAAGAGACACACGTCTGTGACTCCAAAGAACCATCTTACCAATCCCAAAATGAAACTTAGGTCTTATTTATTCAATGCACTGTTCAAGGTTAAATGATATGTCTGGTATGTCTTACCTGGTTTTTTCCTCCCACCAATAAAACAAGGCAGAAAAAAGTACATAAAATAAATAACAGGCCGGGCGTGGTGGCGCACGCCTTTAATCCCAGCACTCAGGAGGCAGAAGTAGGAGGATCGCCGTGAATTCAAGGCCACCCTGAGACTACACAGTGAATTCCAGGTCAGCCTGGGCTAGAGTGAGACCCTACCTCAAAAACACAAACAAACAAACAAAAAAAACTAGTCTTCTTTATCTAGATCTCATCCTTTAGCCAAAACAGTCCACCTCCAAACCCTGAAGCTGCACATGCACAGTGAGCGTGAGGTCATGAGCAGGACCTGGGTGGCATCAGAGGCCACACGCTTCTATGGGCCATGGGAAGAAGCTACAGCACTTCATATAGCTCTGCTCCCCAAGAACTTGTAGATGGTACAATCCTAGATATAAAATATCCTAAAGAATCTAGAACAGGAAAACTCAGTCAAGTGATCAGTTGCTAGAAGAGAACCAGATGAACTTCTAAGAGGCAGCAATATCACCAAAAACCTCAAACACTTAGGAATAACTTTAAGATATATATATATATATATATATATATATATATATATATCTTGGGGCTGGAGATGACTCAATGGTTAAGGCGCTTGCCACCAGTGCCTAAGGCCCTGGGGTTCAGTTCCCCAGTACCCATGTCAGCCAGATGCACAAAGTGGCATATGCATCTGGAGTTCATTTGCAGTGACTAGAGGCCCTGGTGTGCCCATTCTCTCTCTCATTTTCTCTGTATCTGTATCACTTTGATTACAAATAAAAAAATCTTTAAAAAGACATATATCTTGAAAAAATATAAATTTCTGCTGATAAAGATCTAAATAAAGGAAGGAGTGTATTATATTTGTGGGCTAGAATACTGCTAAGATGGCAATTTTGTAAATCTTTCTATAAAAAGGATTTTTAAAAATCGGTGAAATATTTGGAATGCGAAGCTCTTTACAGAGCTGTCTCAGTAGTCATGAAGCCATGAAGAACTAAATGTTCCACTCGCACTGGTCATTAAGGAGATGTGAATTAATATGTCGCTGGGAAATCAGAAGCACACCCACAAGAACAGCTAGAGCTCAGTACTAAAGACCAGCAAGGATATGGAGAAGCTAAACCCTAAAGTGCTGCTGAGGGGGACTATAAATTGGTACAGGGTTCTTCAAAAAGCTTTTGGCAGTTACCAAAATGTCACAAGTAAACTTCCCAGTTAACCTAACAACTCTACCTCTACATAACCACCCAACCAAAATGAAGATACATACAATGCCTGTCTACCAAAGACTCATACACTGATAACTGTAGCTCATGTCACAGCAGACCAGGACTATTATAAGAACAAAAAAATGTTAAGTCATTTCCAAAGTTGGGCGTGGTGGCACACACCTTTCACTATGAGTTTGAGACTACATAGTGAATTCTAGGTCAGCCTGGGCTAGAGACCCTATCTTGAACACCCCCCCCAAAAAAAAGGTCATTTCCTTTTGCACTAAATCTCCTTTCTCTTCATAGAAAGTCTTCTAAGCAGGGTAAACTAATAAGCTCCTGCTAAGTCTGCTGCTGAAATGCAAAGGAACCACGTACCAGCAGAGTATGGGCAGAAGGACACGGGTGTGGAGACATCCTTGCTGCTCTCTGATGCTCTCTGCCCTGTGCAAGGACCCGGCACACGCTACACAAAGCCAGTGGGCAGGTAGCACAAGGCCTCTGCTAGTTGGTTTAAAGTGGAATTCATACATTAGCATAGCAACACCTATGTTTTAGGAAAAAAAATCACACAGAGATGAAGGGAGCAAAGCAGTAAAAGGAGAAAACTCTTAGACGTGCCTCAGATCCCCCAATTTCCTGTCGTTTGTGCATATTCAATTTCTTTTGCTTTGGGGAGGACAGACAGGACACCAGGTTCTCTTGAGCCACAGCTATCTTAGGAGCATGGGAGAAACTTCAGCTTTCTGCTCCCAGACTAAGCATGAAAAGGAGCCCGCAGGCAGGCAGGCAGGCAGGCTGGTGTGGCCCCTCACTTTCTCACCTAGCCCGTGGGTAGTAATGGTAAAACCCCATCCGAGAAGTCAGTCTCGGTTGTGATTCAGGCTCTCCCACTCTGTGCAGCAGGGTGTGCTGGCTTTCTAGCACTGAAACGATACCAGAGATGCACACCTCATGAGAAGGAGAGGGTGATTTTAGCTCAAAGCTTTAGCCCATGGCCCATAGACCTGTGGGAAGGAAGAAGCCATGGTAAGGAGTACAGTACTGAGCCATAAGCACTGAAATCAGTAAGGATCCATAGCAGTAGTAGATAGAGAAATGAGAGGGGAAGGGGCTCCCCTTAGGGAATGCAGTCAGATGTTAACTGTGGAAGGAGAGCTAGATTAGCAGGTCTCTGTGCAGCTACTACAGCAGAGACTGGTTCAAGCAAGAATCACAAATGGATGCTGAGTACACTAGACAAATTTTTAATGAGAAGCAGGACATTAACATGATGTGAAAATGTTTTCTCATCGATTGCTTAATTAGACGCAAAAGGAAAACAATAACTATGATTAGGGAAAGTAGGCTAGACCTTAACTGTGTGAATCAAAAATCGTCCACACTGGGGCTGGTGGACATCTGTGTCTCCCCTTGTAAACCACTGAGCAGGACACACCATCACTCAGGCAAGACCATAGCTGGCCGAGAGCATGCACCCTGAATCTGCTTATGAAGAATCATCAGGCAAACCTAAAACGGAGAATGCTCTATTTTTAAAAATTGTGAGAAAGTGTCAGGGAGGAAAAGGCTGTACTCTCTAAAATCATCAATATCATAAAACAGAAGCTGCTCTAGATTAAAAGAGACAACAGACATGTGACCATGGACTAGATCCCACAGAGGAGGAGGAAAAGGGCTTTTGGAAAGGACATTATTATCATCAATAGACAAAAAATGGATGGCAGGTCTGATAAAACTAACAGGGTCGCTTTCCTGAATCTGGTAACTGTGGTGTAACTGGCTTTGTGAAACAATGTCCCTGTTCTTAGTGATCACTCACGTTTACAGGGCAAAGAATTGTGATGACCACCAACAACGAAAATAGTCCAAACACATTTTCAATTTTGACACAATTTTGACACCATTCCCCAGGGGCCTTTGCTGGTTTACTTAGACTGACCTAGATACACTTTCTAGGAAAGCGCTTGTAAGGACCAGGGGTCTCGGGCTCCCCAGAGCACTGTCAACTAGTGTTCTGGACCAGCAGTCTCAGTACCGTCTGGGAAGTCTTACTGAAGAGAGCCCAGGCTGTAGCATACCCTCCCAGCACAGTTAACCTACCCGGGAGTGCCTACTTCTGTGTGACTAGCTCCTCCTATTTCCTAAAAAAAATCTACCAAAATGCTTTTATACTCATCTCAATAAATGGCTAACTTTGGTCTGACAAGTCAAAATGCCCACAGAGCATAAGGAGATGAACTCACTGGAGGCGTTAGCTACAGTATCATGGGGTTTTTAAAGTGAATAGAAACTTAACTTTGTAAACAGCAAAGAAAGTCTGATTACCTATGAGGTTCATAAGAGCACTAATGTTCCCAAAGGGAACACATCTGCTTACAAATGTTTCAGTCGCCACCAACTGAAAATATACAAACTTATGCAAGCCCTTAGAAATTCCATGGCTCTTAGAGGCCTCGCCGGGGTGTTGCAGCAGATCTGCTTAGAGAAGACACCACTCGCTGACTATGGTGTGGCCCAGATTTGATGACAATGGTCAGATTTCAGAAAAACAACCCCTAGGTGGCATTTCAAGAGACAAGACTCCTGCAGTGAGAAAGAGCGTGTCAACTTGCCTGCCAAGTAGGAATGAAGCAAACAAATCCATTTTACACAATGGTTTTCTGTCCTGGGAGGTTAAACTGTTGAAGACATTCAAGGATCCAGGGTACCATTCCAGCCTTACCACACGCTTCTTAGGGAAAGGGGCTTTCCTTTGGTATTGCTGACTTAAAGGTTATCCAGTCACAGCGAGGCAGAGGGGAAGTCGTCTTCAACACTCACCTTACTGAAAGCCCACAGAATGTTGTGACAATTAACAATTCCTATCACCTATAGCTGTTCCCTATGTGAGCAAGCTCAGAACTTGCCTTACAAATTGCTCTTTTGAAGATCAAAGGGAAGCAGAATTTGTCTGTGTGCGCTCTCGAGGAGACTGTAATTTAGTGGAATTTTGAGAGAAGGCTTTGCTGGCAGTGTTTGGATGACAGCCCTGGGGGTGGAGGATTCAGGGGAGCTTGGCCACTCTTCCCTTCGGAGCTTCTTCCCTGCCTTTAATTGGCACCTCATTAGAAATTAATGAAAATGACATCCTCTGTTCTTCCTGCTCAAGGCACTGAATGCTACAAAAAGGCCCATCACAATTCATAACACATTCAATTTATATAGCAATGGCTCTTAAGCATTATTTATGAGATGTGAATTTCTTGTCAGCAGTTAATAACCTGTACAGAGTGGAAGGGGATGGAAGAAAAAGATTGTGTATATATATATATATATATATATATATATATATATATATATATATATATATTCTGTGTCATATATATATATATATATATATATATATATATATATATATATATATATATATATATATATATAAAGGTTTTTTTTGTGGCAGAGAAGCATTCTGTTTGAGTTCAAACTATTTTCCCAAGTCTTCACATTCAGTACTAAATGAATGTACTTACCCCTCTCTCAACCCTGTCAGGGCAGTTAAACATGACCCCAACACTACACCATGTGGCCTCAAGGAAGTAGGGCTACAAGCAGCCAGCCAGGAGGGGAACACAAGAGCAGTCTCTGAAAGGTGGTCCCAGGGGGTCTAAGTTCCCACTGCTGTCCTGCAACTTTTAAAGTGTGGGCTCAGCATGGTCATTTTTCTGGGCACATGGTCTAAGACTCCTCTTGTTGAACCAAAGTGAACGTCCAGCACACCATGGGAAGGGCCTGCATAAAGCACAGAGCTCTCTCCCAGACAGAAGAGTCAACTCTTCCTGTAAGTCGACTCAGAATTGGGCACAAGGCAAGGGACTTCTTGTTGTTAGGTAGCTGAGAAAGAATGCAAGCCTGTGGAAACCCTCTTGCCCAGGAGGGTGAAGAGCCCGCAGAGGCGCCATGACAGTCAGTCACTTGACAAGGATTTCTGGATTTCTTTCCAGCTGGGTGCTAAGAGCTTAGAAAATTGGTTTTCATCAAAATTGCTGATAAAGTGGGTAAACTGGGAGATGGGAACTCTCCCTGCTCACCTGACAAGAGGAAGCATTAGCCACTGCCCAAGGCAAGACAGCAAGCAGACTTGATGGGACCAATTGCTTGACTGGCCAAGCCAATCCTGCATACCACCAAGGGTTCAGCTATTTTCAAGAAGGAAACAAAAACATGAGGTAGAGAAAATTCCTACCAATCTGAAGAACAACCAAAAGCAAAGGCAAAATGGCCAGGGAGGTTCCCAGCACTGCTCACAGAAGGCACACTCCCCACAGCTCACCTGAACCACAAACAAGCATCGGCAACCTCTAAGGATTGATCAGATGGGCCTTTTTCAGTATGGGAGAACCATTAGACATCAGATTCCTTAGTTTACCACCGTATGTATTCCTTCTCTGCCACACCAGGAGTTTAGAATTACCTGAGAGAGCTGATGAAAACGTCCCAAGAAGTCAGGTGTGGCGGAGCTCACCTTTAATCCTACCACTCAGGAGGCAGAGGTAGGAGGATCGCCATGAGTTCAAGGCCACCCTGAGACTACATAGTAAATTCCACATCAGCCTGGGCTACAGTGAGACCCTACCTTGAAAGAAAAAAAATGGGGGTCTTCACCTGACCATACCACATGTATGACCACAGACAGCCTGTGTTCCCACTTATCTTTACACATTTCCACATGCATTTGACAGCATAACTGACTGCCTTAAAAATATGGTTCACCCCCCTCCAACAAACACACTGTTCCTTGTTCCTGTAGAGGAATACATGCCTCTGACCTCATGGAGCTACATACAGCTGAGTATGTAACGGAGCAGGCCATCCCAAGAACAGATGTCCAAACTTAATTTGCATAAGAAGCAGTCCACCCTCCCTGCCTGTCCATTTCCACAAGGGCAGATGGTACAGCAGCAAAGGCTGTCTCTTCTAAAGACAGACAACCCCCAGGAAGTGCAACTTTACAACTGTGCAGGAGCTGCTCAGCCCCTGCTGCAACAGTACTGCAGGACAGCTATGGCTACTCACAGGTGTTAGGGGCTAAAGCCTCAAAGTTTGCAACTCTGTTCCACAATTTTCTAACTCTAAATAAAAACCAGGTCATAAGGGCACGGGAGATAGCTTATCAGTTAAAAGTACTTACTTGCAAAGCCTACTGTAATGGTTTATGGAGGTGTCCTCCATAAACTCAATTCAGTGTTCTGAATGCTTGATCCCCAGCTGATGACAGTTTGGTTATTAGACCCTTGGTGGAGGTGTGTTGTTGAGGGCAGGCTTATGGGGTAACCACCTTCCCCTTGCCAGTGTTTGGCACACCTTCCTGCTGCCGTTTGCAGTACTGTGGTGGAGGTGATGTCCGCCCTCTGCTCATGCCATCGTTTACCCTGCCATGATGGAGCTTCCCCTCAAGTCAGGGTTCTTTGTCATAGCAACAAGAAAGCTGACTACAAGTTTTGGTAGCAGAGAGTGGGATTCATTTTCCTGCTAGAATCCTGATTCTGTGGCCTTGGCCTTTTGCAACAGATATGCAGAAGGAATGTGAACAGATTTGAAACCTTGGCCTAAGAGAATCCTTGCAGTGCTGTAACTACAACTTGATGGACTACTCTGATCAGAGGGTAAATACCCGAATGCAGTAAGGACTATTGACTGAATTTTGGCTTATGAGGGTGAGAAAGAACTTTGTCAGAAAGCTTGCTGTGTTCTGCCTGCCCGTGTCCTGAGAACTTGTGCAGGGTTACATTACATAAAAATGGACTGGTGTGAGCAGATGGAGATGGCATAAAAAGAAACGAAATCCTTGGGCGGAAACAGCTGCCCATTCAGCTGCACTTGTTTGAGAGATGATAATCATTGAGATTGGACCAAGTGATTTGCATTGGGACAGCAGAAGAATGTGGACTCTTTAGAAGGGGTCTGAATGAAGGAGGTTTCCTGCTCTTCAAAGTTGACTTTATTCCCCCCTGGATTAACAAATTGGTAGTCCACCTGGTACTAAGGAGATTAACAAATGCAGGTCATTGGATTTGTAACATGTTTTGGAAATGGTCATGGACAGTGTAAAGAAGGCATGTTGGGTTACCTGCGCTCTAAGAGGCCCACTGGAGCCATAAGGATGAGCTGTGGGTTGCAGTAGAGACCCAGTGAAATGCCAGGACCATGGGTAGGCTGCCAAGGAGAGCTGCAAGCAAAGCACCAGATAGAGTTTTCTGGAACTGTGAGTAGCCTGACTGGATAAGTGGCTTTGGAACTCCAGAGAGAATTATTGGACTTGGGGTAAGAGTTTGATGTTGGCCCTGCTTGTTTTAAATCTTGTATTGGTTCCATCGGTCTACACAAAGCCCAATGCTATTTTTACAGTATGAATGTTCTGTGCCATTATGGGTATTTTTGGTATTATGGCTCAGTTGGAAGACCTTGGATTATGGGGATATTTGAATATTATCGAGATTGATAAAAACTGTGGGGCCTTGTGTTCTGAATGCTTGATACCCAGCTGATGGCAGTTTTGGAATTGGACCCTTGTTGGAGCTGTGCTGTTGGGGGTGGGCTTATGGGGGTTATAGCCAGCTTCCCCTTGCCATTTTTGGGCACACTTTCTGGCCGCTGCTTGTAGTGGTGTGGTGGAGGTGATGTCCACCCTCTGATCAAGCGGTTGTTTCCTGTGCCATGACAGAACTTCCCCTCAAGTCTGCAAGCCAAAATAAACTCATTCCTCCACAAGCTACTTTTTTGTTGGGCCATTTGTCATATCAAGGAGAAAACTGACTACAACACCTACCAACCCAGATTCAATTCCCAAAAGCCCATGTAAAAGACAAAGTAGTGCATGCATCTGGAATTCATTTGCAGCCCTAGGGGTACCTATATTCATTCTCTCTCTCTAATAAATATTTAAAAAAAAATTAAAAATTGGGAATATAAAAATAGGTGCAGGAAAACTGTAAGGCAGCCTAAAATAATGCAGGCACACAGTTTTACCCCCATCTGACACATTTTTTCAAGAGGAAAAGAATTGGCCAACGTTTTGCTCAAGTGTGGGTAAGACATCAAGTTTAAAAATATGCACCTTGTGCAGTAATCCTAAGAGGTGATATTACACTGGAGAATTAAGAGGAAAGGTTATGTTCAAACTGCTTCAAGGTGTTAGCTCACTAGATGAGTAAGGTTCAAAACAGAAAAAAAAGAAGATTCTAATCAAACCTTAATTTAAAAGGGATGTGAGAAGAAATCTTTCATTTATCATAAGTATTAAGAGGTTCATCTGAAACATTTAATATCTGAGTTTTATGCTACATATCACAGAGTTTTTCTGGTTTGCTTAATTTCTGAAGTCATGAATGGGAAGCAGGGTGAAGTTGATGCAGTGAGCAGTGACAATGTCATCTAACATGTCTGCTATCAGTAGAAAAGATGCTTTTCTGTCTGTGCAGGGGAAAGCAAAGGATGTTCATGAGCAAGGCCCTTGGGTCCTGACTTCTCCAGTTCTGACCCCAGTGCCTGTAGAGCAGTACTGGGAGAGGAGAGCAGGCCTTCCCATTTCTTAGCAATAATTGCCAGGGCTGTGCTAGGTGTTAGGGAGCCAGGCGAGGTCCATCATGCTGCTGGGAAGATGCTTACCACAGCGACACGACCCCAGTTCCTGCTGCACCAGCTCCAGCTTGGTTTGGCACTGGAAGCACCGACGCCGACTCTTCTGTTTCGATCGGCTGGTTTCCTCGGACCGCTCAGCACCCTCCAGTAGTCGTGGTCGTTTCACTGGTGAAGCCTCATTCTCAGACTGTGAATCTGACCAAAACAACACATTTGGGGATCCAGATTAGTGCTTCTAGACCCTCTAGACCACATTACTGCTCTTGACCAGGAAGGACTGGCCCTGCATGAGCAAGCCAGACAGTTTTGTGACTGGTTTATACTGCCCAAACCGTGACAAGCATGCACCTTGGGTTTGACTTCTATCAAGGCAGGCCTGAGGCCTGAGGTGGCTAGGTAGTCATGGAGGGAAGGATGCTCAAAAACATTTAAAAAAAAAATCAATTCTAATTTTTAAAAATATCTGGTGGGGGGGGTATCCAAGATGGCTCGACAAAGGCCTACAAAGCGTGTTGGCCTGGGTTCTGTTCCCCAGCACCCACATAAAAAGCCAGATGCACAAAGTGATTCATGCGTCTGGAGTTCATTTGGCATGTGTGCATGTGCACACATTCTCTCTCTGTGTCTTTCATAAATAAAAATGTGTTTCTGGGCTAGGGTGATGGCTTGGTGACTAAGAGTGCTTAAGCATAAGGGCCTCTGGGGCCAGAGACCACCGAGTTTAACACCCTGCGTTCATTAATAAAGAGACTGTACCATAATTTTAAAAAAATTTTCTGTGCTTCCAGGCCCTCAAAGTATTTGATGGGTGACTGATAAACATTTCTAGTAAAATTTCTACATATACAATAGTTAGGTTCTAGTAATAAAATCTGCTCATTTGCACTTAGGGGGAAGGCAACCCCTCCTGCACAGGAGGTGCTTGCAGAGGCATCGCCTGGCATACTATGGCGGCTGAAGGAAGGTGTGGTGTAAGACAATTCATGCCTTATATTACCTCAGAAAAGTAACTAAAATACAGTAAAGGGCATGTTACAGGCAGGGTGGGGAAGCCCCAGGCTCCTGACATTGATGATGGCCACCTCTATCTATAGATGCATCCTTTACCAAAGGTCCAAAGCAGACTGTACTCCCTCATCTCTGGAAGGGAGCCTCCTAGATGGCATTTCTCAGAATAACCCAGATCTCACCACTGCTCACTCTCCAAGCCATAATCATCTCTAGTCTAGGACAACTGCTTACCCCGTTCTCTCTCCAGTCCATTTCTCACAGCAGCCAAGTGACCCCAAGTCTTCTTGCTCAAAACCCTCTTACAGCTCCCCTTTTAAACTAGAAGTCCAGACTGAACCTCAAAAGGCCCTGCACAACTTGCCCTCCATGCAGCTCTTAGAACGCCTGTGGCTCTATCTTAGCCTCTTGATGCCTCTTGGACGTCTGTAGAACACTGTTCACCCAGGTCTGCCTGCAAGGAATCCCATCTCAAAGCTTTAGTCTTCATTCCAGTCCTGGTTCAACTAACCCTTCTTCCTGTGTAGACTGCCATCCCCCTTTCCTAGCACTTCCCTCCTCTTCCTGCCTCCAAGCCCTCCACACAGCACTTACTCCCTGGGTGATGGTCAATGTTATCAATTTCATTGGATGAGAAACACCTAGGAGATAGTAAGAGCACATCTCAGGGATGAAAGGGCTCTAGCCTAAATCAATGACTTGATCCACTGATGAATTCAAAATTTCAATAGACAACTGGAAGGTGACAGGACTGCAGAAGTTGGGACCTGGTTGGAGGAAGTAGGTCACTGGGGTGTGTCCCTTGGGGTTATAAATTGCCTTAGACCCTTTCTATTACTGTTATTCTTGCTTTCTGTCCACCATGAGCTGCCCCACCATGCCCCACCATGACAGAATGAAACCTCTGCAACCATGAGCAAAAACAAATCTGTCCTCCCTTAAGTTGTTTCTGTCACAGTGACAATAAAACTAACCTATCCCTTCACATTGTCTCCTAGACTGAGAATGTAAGCTAAGGAGAAGAAATGCACCTGCTAGTTCCCTGGTATGTCCCCCATCGTTCCTACAACTCAATAAACACTGCTGGGATGAAGGAAGGCAGCTTCTGGAGAGTCCTTGCTTTGTATTTCAAGTGGCTTGAGTGAGAAGCTGCAGTGAAGTTCTGTCCCTCTCCCAAGTTTCTCTGTGTGAGGGGATGCTGCACTTCATCCAAGACCATCTACTGACTCCACAGTGACAGGAGGGCAGGCAGCTCAGAGCGCAGCCACAGCTTGGGGTGCCAGCACATAGAGGCCCTGCACATTCTTCCCAATTGCAAACTTCATTTTTCATCTCATTTAATTCTTCTAGTCTTACATGACATTTTCCCCCCAATACAAACCAACTAAATAAGGCCTTTGATGAAAACGAGTTCAGCCTATTTCCAAGCTCTGCTGAGCCAAGCTGTCCAGACCCAGGCAGCAAGGCGACTGAAGCAGCCCCGCACGCCAGGCCCCTCCTCCCTCTTCTACAAGAGCGCTCACAACAATCTAAATGTAAATCATTACAAAGCAGCCAGCCAGAAGGAACTCACCTTGTATGAGCAACATGTCCTGGGGTTAGGGTCTCTTGTCACAAACCAGCAATGGCACAATTTGTGATAATAACCCTTATTTAGACACGGCTATGAAAAAAGAGTTACACCAAGACACGGTCCTCAGCAGTACCTTTGTAAGAAACTGCCCTCAACTCAGAGAGATGTGGCGCACACAAGATGAAGGCAGTTGAAAATGTTTTAGTGTGAAAACTGCTAAAATTTAGAGGGCCTTGGCCACTTTAGAGGGCCCTGAGCAAGCCACTTTCGCTCACATCTCTGAGAAAGTAGAGTCTGCATGCAAAGCTCTTTGGGAAAGACCAGTTCAAACTGCCAAACGTGTTCCTAAAGCTGGAGGGAGGAGGCCCTTCAGTATAGCAGTGCTGTCTGTTCACAGCTGACCATTTTCAGGTAAGCAAGGGAGTCATGCGCGAGGCTCCTATGGCTGGGGACCAGAATTCCAGTTTATAATTACAATGCTTCCAGGGGATTCCAACCACCAGGAGACCTGTCCCATCTGGACCTGACCCTCTAGTTCCTTCTAATCACACATTTGAATCCACGAGGTTTTTCTTAATCCATTACATACTAATAAACTACTACTGAGTTATGTGTTTTGGTTGGCAAAAGGCAGAGGATATTCCTGAAGTAACAGCCCCTAAGGGAGGCTTACGATGCTGCCAACAGCCCCTGCATACAGCACACTGGCCATCCTGCCAGGCTGCCTGCCACAGAGACCTCACTGTTCCTCTGAGAGTCAATGTCTCTGCATCTGTCTAAGTCTCCAACTCATTTACACACACTGAACCCTATAGGATTCTATACCAAGACAGAGTGCATAACAGAATGTAGGTTCTCTTAGAGTCAAGGAACTATTCCCAGATACTAGAAGATTCCAACTTTTAAGCTGTAAAACATGCTCGCATTCCCTGCACTTAATGGAAAGAAATGAAAATAAGTCCTAAAATCCCCTCATGTTCCCTAACACAAAGAGAAGGGAAATGGGGTTCCCTAGTCACATATGCCATCCAGGAGGGTGATTGTGTTACATGTCACTTCTTGGTAAAGCAAATCATTCCTAGGCATTTTTTTTGCAGGTCAATTTAGTGTTTTAATTAGAAGCTAATGAAATAAATAGCAATCTATAGACTCATCACCATGTCTGCAGAGGAAATTTATACCTCCTCTAATTACTTAATGAAACTTTGTGCCATGGGGTGAGTAGCCTAAATAAGAGAAACAGATGTCCAGGGTAGGGATTCTAATTACATAATAATGAACTAAATAATTCAACTATTCAATTATACATTTTAGATGAATAAGAAACGGACTACCAGAAAAGATCCAAACATGGGTAACTCTGAAGGAGCCATCTACTGCTCACACTGGAATAAGTTATTCCTTATTTACTTCTTGCTCATGAACATCATTCCCATTACCTTGAAGCATTTTCAGTTTCCTGAACAATGACGGAAACCATCTAATTAGTTTTCTTCCCTCTGCTGAACTTGGGCAGGAAGGGTTAAATGTGGAGAACAAGGTGAACAGAAATCACACTCACTGTCAGATGCAGCAAGTTCTTGCAAGGAGCATGCTCATTAGCAGCAGGAGGAGCCATGTGGCAAGCTGGAAACTGTTCCCACCCCAGGAGTTAAGAGTGACTTCTAATTAAGTCCTTCATAAAGAGCCAGCGAAGCAGATTTTCCCAGTGTGCTTTCTCCGGAGAACACAGTCCAGTCTGGGCATACCCACGCAGGCTGCTGCAGCCCCCCCTCCCCCCGCCCCAATGATTAATGACAATGACAGCACATGAGAGGGGAACCTTAGAACATGTGTTCTATCTGCATCAGCTTTCTTGGTCTGCAGGTAAAAAACAAGTACAATGATTTTGAAAACAATCTTCTGAAGAGAGAAATTCTTTTAATTGTGCTTCCCTAGCCAACTGCAGAAAGAAAGCAGTGTTAAGGCTTCCAATTTGGGAATTCATTTAAAATGGAACGCTTGCCGGGAAACAACAAACAGAGCTACTTCTTCTAGAATTCTGTTTTGTCTCTGACAGACATTCACACTGTTCCTTCCTGTCACTGTTCTCGTCTTTATTACTCATGTTCTCTCCTGAAAATTTCCAAATAAATTGTGTCAGGCCTGTCAGAGCTGAATCCCAGTCTCTCTTAATCTCCTGTCACCGTGCAGCCAGCAGCCCGCACACCCCAGGCCGCTAACCAAGGCTGTGGCCTGCTGACTTCTCAGGCGGACGGATGCACAGCCTCAGTATAAGCCAAACCCCGAAACAGAAGGGGGGGGGCGGGAGAAGAAAAGGCGCAACCACGGCAAGAGAGCCACCTTCCATCCTTTCACCCACACCTTCCCTTACTTCTACGAAGAAAGATGATCTGTTTAATCTCAGGTTCTGTGACAGCTTTTGAGGTACTCAATCAGCTTCTTTAGAACCTATCAGAGTCTCCTGACAGAATGACATTTATGATCCCAACAGCCTGTGCAAACATCAGTAAGAGCAATAATTAATGAACCCTCACACATCACTGCTGTCTCTTCCTCAACCATTTAAAGTAGCTTAAGCAGCTAAAACCTTGGTCCATGAAAACTATCACTCTCACTGGAAGCAATGATCAAAGAAACTGGGAAGCCTGTTTTCCTAGTCCCCTCTCAGAGCACACCGAGGGTTAGATTCAGACTAAAGACTTCAGGATGGAAAATTCCCTCACTACCCCATTAGTTTTCCTTTTCTGTACTTGGTTCAACTGGAATTTTTCTTTCCTTTCTTATTCTTTTAATAACCTAGAATAATTCTGGAATAGCCATCTGTGTTTTAAAAAAAAACATTACATGGACAAAGAATTAAGATTCTAGGGCTGGAGATGGCTCAGTGGTTAAGGCTCTTGCGTGCAATGCCTAACCAGGGTTCGATACCCCAGTACCCATGTATTGCTACATGCACAAAGTGGCACATGCATCTGGAGTCCATTAAAAGTGGCTAAAGGCCCTGGCATACCCATTCATATTCTCTCTCTCCTTACAAATAAACACAATATTTTAGAGACTTACTAACAATTTGAAGAGAGAATGAAAATACGTATCTTCATCTGACATGGAGATATGTCAAGCTTGACATAGGTGGCAACCCCTAGAGCTGGATCAAAGCCATGTAAAGGCTAGCTGGGGGGGGGGGGGCCTCGGTCGCTCTAGTGCTTGCCACATGGAACAGCAGGCATGGAGGCGCACAGGCAAGCCAGGGAACCTGTGGGGTGCACTGGAGAGTTGGTCGGGAGGTCCACCAGAGACCCCATCTCAAAGAGTAAGGTGGAGTGTGATCGAGGATGATCCGTGACATCAACCTCTGGCTTCCACACCTGCACATGCCTGTGTGATTACACACATGTGAGCAAACACGCACAGATCACATACACATGCAAAGAAAATTTTCTCTAAGTTGTTCACAGCTTGCTAGGCAGCACAATTTTAAGCAACAACCTCCCTCTTCTCCAGCCCCTTCTCACTGACTTATTTTCTCTGGCTCCCCCTTTTACTATTAGATTTATGGGGATGGTCTTGCTCTCCTTCAGACTCTTCTCCCTGTTTGGGATTGCAGGGACATTAGTAGGAGGAACTAGCTTGAGAAGGAACCCCTACACTTCATCCTGGAATACATACACTCTAATATGGCACTTCCTTATAGGATCAAAGCATCACAACCAATAAAATTAAGAATAATGCTCCAATAAACCTACTAGTCAGTCAGCATTCAGATTTATCCTACTGTTTTTAAAGGCATGCCTAATTCAATTTCACTATTACAATGACTCTGAATTTCTCTGTTAACCTAAAGCAGTATGTCTCTCAAACAACTCCTTTGGATCACATAACACTGACTTTTACAATAGTGCTGGTCAGTCATTTTGTGCAATGTGTTATGTCACTCTCCTTGTTGACAATACCATGTAACTTTAAGACAGAAGACTTAGCTGTGCACCTCCTCAGAACGGCACCTGACAAGCCCACATGTCACAACTGAGAGAAGGTGCTAACAGCAGCCTTGGTCAATGATCTTTTCCAGGGCTCCCTTGAAAGTGAGATCAGTGATGCATGCACCCCAAATGTATCTTAATAGAATGTATCTAAGGTGGACAATACTGTTTCATTTAGTGCCTCAGAACACAAATTAAGAAGTTAAACTTTCTAAAAATATGGAGTCAGTCTTACACTCTATGATCCCACTAAGTCATACCATACCCTACAGAATGATATCCTCATCTTGAGCTGCTAGAAACTACCCACGATTACAGCCATTTCCTCCTAATGTTGGCTTATCTGAAAAGAGCTGGAGGGAATGGACAAGCCAGGAATTTCCAAATAATATTATAGTTCAATATCTTGCTCTTCAAAACACCAATGACTTACCCAACAGTGACCTTAAACTATCCCTGGGTCCTTTGCCAGGAAGACTGAAAACAGGTGTCCTTTATGGAGAAACATTAATGATAGGAGTGGGAATGGAGAAAGATGAATGAGAGATCACTCAAGTGGTTTTTCTGAATTACTGATGGAAGCATACCCATGACAAAAAGTCAAATGCTCTCATGAATCATCACACCCTGTGAGGCTGAGCTATCCTCCCATTTTGGGGGGTGTTCCTCTAACGACTGTTTTACCTACCTGTTTTACATTGCAAGCTTCTGGGGTAGGGGTAATCACCCCCACTTACAGTAAGATGATACAATAGACCAGAGAGGACAGACAGGAGGAGAGGATCTCTGTAACGTGATCTTGCTTGAGAGGCTGGGGGGGGGGGGGGCTCTAGGGTTAATGAAAGGGAAATGTTTAAACCTTTACATTTTGGTGTTAAAAAAATCAGCTTGAATGTATAACTGAGTAGATGCTAAAATTAAATAGCTGATTTGTTTTTAAACTATTTTTGTTTTTAATTTAACATTAACTTAATTCAGTTCCTCTTCCAATCTATCACTTCCAGTGTCTTCTACCCCAAATCCAGCTTTCTGACTCACTACTCTCAGGACAAATTTGTAAACTTAAATATAAACAACCTAGATGCCCCACCCCATATTAACTCCTTCCTATGTGAGAAATAACACTGTAGCCTCTGCTCAGCCTCAATGAGAGCCTCAGGCACTCCTTACTAAGGGCAGCGCACTATTGGGCAATACCTAGTGTGCAGAGGACTTAGGAGAGCTAAGAAAACTGCCTTAAGAAAATGGAGAAATAAAGAGAAATAAGCCATTTGTAAAACTAGCGACTGGAAAATTAGAGGCATGGAATTCTGCATAAAATCATTATTATGAAAGTTGTCTTTTAGTAAATACTAAAGTAGCAAGTATATATTTTAACCTCAATTCAGCTGATTCAGCTCAACTTTCTGCTAAAAGACTCCTTAAGATGTCTATACCATCAATAACCATACTAAAAGCACTACACATTGCATTAAATTCCAAGGTTTGAAAATTGTGTTGTGATTATGTAGAAAACCTTCCTGATTTTAAGAATTACACACTTAAGTTTTTGTATAAAAGATTACTGAGCCTCACACACATGATGTGTGTTATGTTACACACAACTTATACACATATATACCTATGAACAGTATATTCACATGGTAAGGGATATGGATGGATATAACACACACACATATACAGATAGTCACTGTAGTCAAATATTAACATCAAAAATTCAGCATGGGGGATACCTGAGCATTTTACAACATCTCCAAACTCTTCTGGTAAACCTGAACACGCGCGCGCACACCCACACCCACACACTTACTTCTATTTTTCCAGGGAAGCCATACTTGCAGACGAATAGCTACAGTGCTTGCTGAATTCCTTCCCAGAAATGCTGTCCCTGCTTAGAGCTGATGGGAAGTGCCTGACAAATGGCTAGAGCTAACAACCAACAGTAAGGTCAAAGCTCACGTCTCTCTAGGTCTGTGAAGCCAACACTCACCTGGAGGTATTCTTTAATGACTTGTCACAGACTTTTACATGTCAGTCTACATTCCTTCACCCCCCCCCAAAAAAAAAGGACCTGTTTTTAATTGTGTCAATTACTGCAACTGCTGTTCCAGGAATGAGGATGTCCAAGACCTTAAAATGTGGTTTTAATCTTCCACAAATGCACTATCAACAGGTTGCCAAGGGGAAAGTAGAGCTGAATCTTGTCGGTTACAGGAACTGACAAAAGCTGTGGGCAAGTGCCTCCCATCAAAGTGCTGCTCACAATCCCCTCCCCCCAGCAGCCTAGCCCAGGCCATCCTGCATATCTGACACACAATTCAAGCTATAAGAATGTCATCTTTGGAGAAGTGTTCAATTCTTCTAGAAAACAAAAGCAGCAGGGTCCTGCACATGTTTTTCCAAGTAAACATGTACCTCTGCCCACATTCAAGGTAAAAGTCATCACGCCTGTCCACTGCAGTCTCTGCCCCTTGCTGAAGTAAACACAAGAGTGCACACACTCTTGAGTTGAGCATCCTGTTTTCTTGCTTATATATGCATACATTTTAAAATAAGATTTGCAAAGGCAGATGAGTGTGACAAATGCATAGCATGTAACCCATTCCCTGTCCATAGAATTTAATAGAGATGTGGTTTATTCATAATTCTGAGTTATGGTTCTGCTACTTGGGAATGACTTTCTGAAACTGTGGGTGGGTACTGGCAATGAAACAGAGAATTCAGAATGGTGGGGAGCATAGGCCAAATAAGCTTTTACAGCAGTGTACACTATAGCAGAGTGTGTGTATATGCAGCAACAATCAACACACACAGAGGGAACTGGCTGATGGAGCCCACAGAGCCACTTGACTGTTCATATAACTAATCACAATGAGGTCTCCCTTGACAAATATGACTGTAAGATTAAACCTTCTGATTTTTAACAATAAACAAGTAAATTTGTTGGCCAAAGTATTTTGTCATGCTGTTGGATTAGATGTAACAGCCAGTTTTTAATTTTATTTTTTAAATTTATATATGTAGTGTGTGCGAGTGTGCGCATGAGGGTCGGAGGAAGACAATCTGAGGCAGAGTCATTGTTCACGGCTCCAATTTTGAGCCTCTCTACATCCCTTCTTGCCACAGATGCACTAGGATTATAAAAGACTGCCATCGCTTCTAGCTTTTTAAATGTCTGTCTGGAGACCTGAACTCAGGTTCTCAGAGTTAGGTGTTGAGCGTTTATCCAGAGTCATATCCCCAGCACAACCGCCAGTATTTTAACCAAGATGCTTAACCATTAGAAAACTAGTAATGCTCTGTGATAGACCCCACATATAAAGTAATATGCAATTTTAAGTTTATTTTAAGTTTAAAAAGATTGAACTTGAGAAATAAGGAGTATGTTTTTAAAAAGTTTATAGTCTCTATAAGGACTTTTTCATCTACATAGTACAATTTAACTGTAAAATCAAGACATAGACAGTGGCTCATGCCTAAAGTTCCATCATTCTCGAGGATGATAGTGGGCTCAAGGCCAGTCTAAGCTACTGAGTTCTAGATTAGCCTGGGCTATAGTGAGAACCTGCCACAAGCAGCTAACCCCAAGGCCTAGAAAAGCAAAACAAGGGAAGTAGTTTGATTTTTCCCAACTTTAGTTAACTTTCTTAAGAAGGATAAAGGGCTTTCTGGGTTTCCTGTTGCTCCTAGCCCTGAGCTCTTCACAGAAGAGCTGCTCTGCCCCTCCCTACCTCTGCTGACTTCTCCTTCCAGTGGATACGTATCCTCTACCAAGTCCTGTGGCTGACCAGCTCCAATTCCATCTCTGTCTGAACCTTTTTACTGATATTTGCATGCATGCACATAATGCATTTTGATCACAATCCCCCTTGTTACCTTGTTTCCTCCTTTACCCCCTCCTACTGAACCTCTTCCCAACTACTTCCTCTTCTACTTTGATGTCTTCTAAGCCATCTCATTTCCCAGCATCCTTTCTCATTGTCTTCTGTACTCCCTTCAAGTACCTTTAGCCTGCAAAGTCTGTTCCCTGTGGAGCATTGATCAGGCATCATGTTTAACTTCATGTGTTTAACTTCATGGGTGAGTCTGCTGTTAGTGAATCTACTCGACAAAGAAGATAATCCAAGAGCACAGAGAGGTCCAACAGCTCTTGAGTTACATGGTAAACACACAGGACACCGGACTATAAATCCAGAGCCTGCCTCTACAGCCACCTTTAGAGCCAGCATCTTCTTCAGAAAGAGGAGCTGGAACTTGGGTACAATCTCACCTCCTGGATTCCTCAGAATCTTGTTGCTCCTAGAGTCATTCACCAATATAATGATATAATTGTATCAGAAATACTATCCTGACTTTGTTCCAGATATCTTTTAAGTTCAAGAAAGCAGCCTAGCTGGCTTTGTGATACAGTCCTATGGTCCCAACTACTCAGGAGGCTGAGGCAGGAGATCTAGGCTATAGAGTGAGTTCAAGACTAGCATGGGCAACTTAGCAAGGCCATAGGTCAAAACAGAAAGAAAAAAAGGGTGTTGGGATATAGATCAGTGGTAGTATACCTGACTAGCTTGTGTAAGGCCCTAGGATGACTCCCACAATATAAAGGCATGAGGGGAGGGAAAGGGAAAGGAAGACAGAAAAGTAAAAAACGAAGCTGGGCGTGGTGGCACACACCTTTAATCCCAACACTCAGGAGGCAGAGGTAGGAGGATCACCATGTGTTCAAGGCTACACTGAGACTACAGAGTGAATTCCAGGTCAGCCTGGGCTAGAGCGAGACCCTACCTCAAAAAACCAAAAAGAACCTAAACCCATTCCCGATTCCTCCCCAGACCCAACTTGAAAAGACACCCAAAAAACCCATGAAGGATGAACTCATTAAGACAATTCTGTATATTTAACATATCAAATAAAAAAGTCATTTTTAAACAAAGTCCTAAAAATGCTATCAGTGGACTAGAGTGAGTTGAGGCTGAGACCTGGCTGCAAGCCACTGAGCAAACACACTCCTATGAGACAAGGGACTCAGAAGCAGTAGGGACGTGTATGCAGACAGCTGTACTGTTTTGTGCCTCCCACCCTGCCAGCTAGGGTGCTTTACTTGGCAATCACAGACAACTTGGCAAAGAGAGGACCATAGCAACAAGAATCTACCCCATTGATGTAAGCTCAGGAGAGGTTACTATATTACTACTGTGTTCATCAACAAGAACAGGGTACTATGAAAGAGAACCAAACAACCTCACTCAAAGTATGACAACTGAATCAAATCCAAAGAAGGACTAAAAGATAAACAACACTAATTACCCAGATATTAAGAAGAACACAGACTGTGAGAAAGGAGTTATGTAAAAGGTTATTAACTTGAATTAAGAGTCCCAGAAAGAAGAGAAAGCTACTAGGAAAGAACCAGTTTCTAGAGTTGAAGGAGGATGCTGGACTTCTGGTGTAACAAGCCTTGCAAGTACTTAACATCTGAAATGGACCAAAAAGATATCCACTAGACACCTTACTATGGACACCAAAGACAAAATATGTGATTCTAAGAATTCTAAAGGTGAAAAAAAATCCATACACACACACACACACACACACACACACACACACACACATATATATATATATTTAGTTATATGAGTCAGTGGTGTCTGATTCCTGGAAATAGCACAAAATGCTAGAAAACAAGGAAGCAGTGGTCTTTGTCCAAGAATTCTTACACACTCCATCAAGGTAGAGTAGAAAAGACCTCCAACCGTTCTTCTTCTAGTCACTAAAGCTTAGGGTGGTGTACGAGGAAAAATGAGAGAATGAAAGGAAGAAGGGTGAAAGGAGGGTTTCAGGTGACACAGCAGGCTGATAGAACATCTTATATCCAGAATGGAATATAAGACAATGAACGAGCCGGGCGTGGTGGCGCACGCCTTTAATCCCAGCACTCAGGAGGCAGAGGTAGGAGGATCGCTGTGAGTTCGAGGCCAACCTGAGACTACAGAGTGAATTCCAGGTCAGCCTGGGCTAGAGCGAAACTCTACCTCAAAAAAAAAAAAAAAAAAAAAAAGACAATGAACTCTAGAAGGGGTCTTTCAGGCAGAAAAATACAGATTTGGCCTAAACATTACAAGAAAAAGGAAAGGCAATTTTGGATGTCAAGAAGATAAATTAGAGGAGTATCACTGTGAGTTCGAGGCCACCCTGAGACTACAGGGTGAATTCCAGGTCAGCATGGGCTAGAGCGAGACCCTACCTCGAAAAACCAAAATAAATAAATAAATAAAGATAAATTACATTAAAGTATAATCCGAATATTAAGCACACTAAGTTCTGACATGGCTTTTGAGCAACCCGTGGACTCTGCCAGCAAATCTGCTGTGTGCAGGAGCATCCCTTCTCAATGGCGCAAGTACTGTGCTGTTGAGACCCATAGAAGTTCCAAGGAACTATTCTTAGTACATACAAGTTGATGGTCTGTAAGGGAACATTTAAAGAGTGATAGTCATGAAAATGCCATTGGTTGACATTAAATTCTTTAGGAACAACCTATGAACATAACATGGAAATTTTGCCTAGGGCTACAGTCCTGAATATAATGTAGCTAACAATGTTGCCAAGACAAAAGTTATAAGTATGACTACAAGGGGATCTGACAGGGTGTCTATCTAATCAAGAGTTAAAAAAAATGATGCCAAGGACTGGAGATGGCTTAGCAGTTGAGACATTTGCCTGCAAAGTAGAAGGACCCAAGTTTGATTCCCCAGTACCCACGTAAAGCCAGATGCACAAAGTGGCACATGCATCTGGAGTTTGTTTGCAGTGGCAAGGGGTCATGGTGTACCCATTCCCTATCTCACTATCTCTCTCTGCTTGTGAATAAAAAAAATATTAAAATAAATGGTGCTGAAGATCATGAAGCAGAGTGAAAGCAGTAATATATACTGAGTACAAGGAGGAGAAACAGCGTGAGCTAAATATTCCTAGGAATTCATACAGCTCAGAAGGTGGAGCCTGACTTCACTGCACTTTTTCTGCTCCAGTTATAAGTTAACCTACAGGCAGAAAGTGCTAAAAGAAAAAGTACCTAGGAAGAAAGGATGTCAGTTCTGTGGTGTGGTGTGCTACCTGCAAAGTCTTACTTTTGGAGACAGGAGTACTTCTGACTGAAACACAGATGAGCACCACTGGTCCTCTTGTTGCTCTTTTCTTCTGAACTACATTCACCACTTTGGTTCTCTGTGGATTTTAATCATTTGATGACAGCCTGGACTAGCTACTCGGGAATTCCGTTGTCCTTCCTGAGTCTACAGGCTTCGCTCTCTGAAGCACCTCAGTTCTTTACTGCTCCATTCAGCTGATATACTATCTACATCTTTACTCAGGAAACACTGGCCTAGGATAACCACCCTACTTCATCCTGTCTGAGCTAGCCATCTATTCATTAAGAGAAAATCTATTTCTACCCACATCTCTTTTCCTGTACTCTTGAAGGGAAGCAGCGTGTCTGTCTGCAGCCTCTACTTCCATTATCAAGAGCCTTCTGAGTAATCCAAGCTTTGGCATCCCACTACACAGGTTTTCTAAGGGTCTTCTTCGAGTCATAGCCAACAGCACTTCCTGGTCCCGCTATTTCATGACTCTTTTGCCATGTCTACCTTTCATGATTTTGTAGGAAGCACCTCCCTTCCTCCCTCCCTCATCATCATCATCTTTTAAAAATGTTTTTTGGTGGAAATGCTGGGGATTGAACCCTGGCCGTCTTCCCTTCTGTAACTCTCTTAACTCACTAGTGTCTCTTTGCTTCCTGGTCCCAAGCCCCTTATACTTTTGTATTTATTCCTTTACCCAATTTGTATTGTTTCTAGATTGATAATTTCTAATATAAGCCCATATTTATAATTTCCTATGTAAAAATTTAGCTTATCAGAAACTAAAAATAATTTTCACCAGGGCTGGAGAGATGGCTCAGCAGTTAAGGCACTTGCCTCCAGTGCCCATGGTTCAATTCTCCAAGACCCACATAAGCCAGACCCACAAGGTGGTGGCCCTGGTTCACGCTTGCACACTCTCCTCCTCCCCCCCCCCTGCTTGAAAAATGAATAAAATATTTTCCTTCCCCCTCCCTCCCTTGTCATCAGTCAGACCTTTCTTTCCCAGCATTCTTTGTTCAGCCAGTCCTCATCGGCAGTCAGTCCTGTCAATCACTCTTTTAAAGCACCTTTCTGAATCATCTCCTGTCTCCATCCCCTGCTACTAACTACAGAACATGCTCTTTATGACAGAATACGGATTAATCAATCTTTTTTGTAAGCCAAATTTTATTTACTTTTATTTTTTTGAAACAAGGTTTCATGTATCCCAGCCTGGTTATGAATGCCTGATCTTCTTGCCTCCATGCTCTGAATGCTGCGATTACAGATGCTGAATTCAAATGTGATTTAATATGCAAAAGGAAAACCTACCTACATTTTATCCAATGGCAAAACATTATAGATACTGAATGGCCTACCTATAACATTCATTATTAGTTTATCTGGCTTTTAATAATGGGATCATCATATGTCAAGTTTCTGTTAAATGACATACCTCTACTTAAGGCATAAGAGAAAAAAAATAGTGTCTGCTTTGTCTTATATTCCAGATAACAAAACTATAAAAGTGATTTCTCCAACAGCAGGAAGTCCCCTAATAGTTTAGTTTTAAAGAGACTGCATAAAGAGGAACATTCACTTACAGGCACAAGTGGCGACCAACCAAGCTAGCATAACACTCCTAAAAGCGGGGATGGTGCTTCTCAGAAGTACTCCCCCAGGCCCCTGCTAGCTTCTCCTGTCTCAAAGGTCTAGTGACAGTGATCTAGTGAGGCTGGGTGATCCATGCTGAACTCAGATTCCCAAATACAAGCTGCTTACATCAGAAGCATTGCTGTATTGGGAGCTTTCCATCCACATTTAAACACAATCCTACCACTAGTCACTGGCTCTACATCCCAGTGTCTCTTCATCACTCCTAGTGATCTAAGGAGGTCATTCTTTTTTCTGTTTGTTTTTTGAGGTAGGGTCACACTCTAGCTCAGGCTGACCTGGAATTCACTGGAGTCTCAGGCTGGCCTCGAACTCACATCGATTCTCCTACCTCTGCCTCCCAAGTGCTGGGATTAAAGGCGTGCACCACCACGCCCGGCTGAGGTCATTCTTTAAAAAAATAAAAGGCCACATTGCCATTATATTTGCCCCAAATGGTTGGGATAATTCTCACAGTCTTCATGTTTTAACATAAACATAAATGATGCCTGCTGATCTCTAAGCAAGAGGTCATCTACATGTGCTTCTGAACCTCACCATCTCTCTGTATGGTATAAGTTCCCAGGGGAAGAAGCACACTTATCATTCTGCATGTGTCTACAGAATCCATGGCAGGACTCTGTCATAGTTGTTGTTTAAAAAGGGGTGACGGGCTGGAGAGATGGCTCAGCGGTTAAGGCACTTGCCTCCAGTGCCTAAGGCCCCAGGTTCAATTCCCCAGGACCCACGTAAGCCAGACCCACAAGGTGGTGGTCCTGGTTCTCTCGTTCTCTCTCTCTCTCTCTCTTTCTCTCTCTCTCTCTCTCTCTCCTTCCTTGAAAATGAATAAACAAAATATTAAAAAAGGGGGGGGTGTGACTGGCTGAACCCAGTTAAGAGTCCCAGCTGGTCTGATATTCCACAAAGTAACCACTTCTGAATATGTGATCTATAACCATGGCAACAGGCAATACAATAAGATTATGGCTTTAATAGCCCATAATGATGAAATATTTCCAAAGGCATTTAATGAAGGAGATGCCTTAGAAGCAGACACAGGTGTGAGGTGTGAGGAATATGTACCAGCCCACCTGCTGGCAGGAGAGGCAATGGGACTGTCTCTCCTCAGATAGATGAGCAAGCAGGAAAACAGATACCACAACTTGTCTTGAAAGCAAGCAGCAAGATGAGGCAGTAAAAACCCATCAACATACATCATCCTATCGTGGCCCAGTGTCAGCCCAGCCTCTATTAGCCATCGCTGCATCAGCGCAAGTCCCAGACACTTAATCCTGTTTATAATTGCTGATGAGCAGTAATAAGGCCTCCTTGCCTCAGCTCCGTCCGTTCCACTTCAGCACCCACCTATGAGGTAATAACTTTTATTTACAGCCTTGCTTGATGCGTTGTTCTATTAGTACAGCCGAGAACAGAGTAGGGCAAAAGGGGAAAAAAGTCTCCTTAACAGGCAGTATCATTGTGAGGCTTCAATGATTTATACCATAGCTCTACGGCTGTTCTCTGGCTCCTTCCAGTAAGACTGCTTTGGGTGTGAAGGCTACATTTCTAAAACGAGCCCTCTAATAAACATATTTGTGCTTGAGAACAGTGCCTGCACAATGCTCCCCCCACCCCAATCCTAAAAACCCTAAGTAACACTGGAGGAATAAGGTACTTGATACCCTTTTTCAACAGTGTTGGCTCAGACATCTGCCCCAGTGGAGTGATAGAGCAGCTAACTGATGGACATTAGGGCCTTTCCCCCTTGGGGAGAGTGCAAGCTATGATAAAATAAAAACTGTTGCTGTAAGTGCATTCATGGATCCAAGCAAACTGAATTTCCTCAAAGCATCTGGACAGGAGGTTTAAGACCAAGGCACTGACTGGGCTGTCAGTCTGCTTCTCCTCTGAAATTGCAGTAAGTCATGGCACTAAGCGCCCTCCCCCCTCCTTTGTGTATTGGAGTTTCTCACCCTGGGGCTGGGAACACAGCTCAGCGGGTCGAGTGCTTATGCAGAAGTATGAGGACATGAGTTCAGATGCCCGGCACCAGTGTAAAAGTGGGAACAGAGGCATACCCAGGCCTGGGCAAGAGACCGAAGGGTCCTGGGGCTTGCTGGCTGACTAGTCTAGCTAAACAGTAAGAGATCTGTATTCAGTGAAAGACCCTGTCTCACGAAGTAAGGTGGAGAGTAGTTGAGGAAGATACCCAACACTGACATCTGGAGGGCGGGAGGGAGGAGAGGGAAGAGAGAAGGAGAGAGGGAGAGAGGGAGGGAGGGAGGGAGGGAGGGAGAGAGAGAGAGAGAGAGAGAGAGAGAGAGAGAGAGAGAGAGAGAGAGAGAATGAGCACCTTATCTTGCTATACATGTATATCCTTTTCTCAGAAGGAGAGCTTTCTCCTGAGTAAAACTCATGGTGGCCCCTGACACAAGCCTTTAACTTCAAGTCCAGCATACCGATTAGACACCCCATGCACAGCTGTGGTACAAACACAGCAACTGGAGGCAAGGGAACCCAGCTTCCATGTAAAGATACAGTGAAAACAAAGCAAGCTTTCTCTGACCTTTACTAAATCTATACATCATGTGATGTGCTGTTAGACTCCTGTGCAGTTATTATTCATCTACGAATATCAAAACCATATGAGCATTGTGCCTTTGCCCTAATTTTATTCTTGATCACCATTATTACAGGGAAAGAGAGATGATGCAAGAGAAAACATTTAGACCCACCCAACAGTGAAAGCTCACATCCTCACATCCCTGCCAGGAATCAGCCACCACATATCATGATCAACTCTGTGAGAACAGCTTCTTCTTTTTTTTTTTTAAGTTTTTAAAAAATATTTTATTAAAAAAAAGTTCCTGCACACAAAAAAATATTTTATTTATTCATTTTTCAAGCAGAGAGAGAGAGCGAGAGAGAGAGCACAACAGACCCATCACCTTGTGGGTCTGGCTTATGTGGGTCCTGGGGAATTGAAGGGGGGGGGGCTTAGGCACTGGAGGCAAGTGCCTTAACCGCTGAGCCATCTCTCCAGCCTGAGAACAGCTTCTTTAATTAGGCAGAACATGAAAAGGCAGCACCTTATTGATAAGAGTTTGGGTGGGTTTTTTTGTTTGTTTTTGGTTTGGGTTTTTTTTTTTTTTTTTTTGCAACCTCGTCAAATACTTGGTATTCGTTTTGTCCCCACTCCAGGAATCAAATGAACTCCTTCAGGAGCCAAGATGATGAGTGCACCAGGTAAAACATTTTTCTAGGACTTTTTTTCCTTGCCATGACAGATTTACTGTTTTGATCTTTCTTCAATGGTTACATTAAATGCTAATAAAAAATGAAAGGTTTATATCTTCCCTAATATTCTCCTGATGGGAGCTTGCATATTACATAAGTAGGTCAAATTTCTAATTTTCTAACTCAAATGCTGATACTGCAGACCTAATGGGAGAGCTTTATTTGAAGGACCAATAAGAAAGAAAAAAGTGAATTACAGACTTGAGCTCACACCTGAACCCACCTTTCCTTAAACTCCACAGAACAGGAGCTATGAAGTCTTCAAGAATCACCAACAGTGAGCAGCACTGACCAGTGCAGTTTGAATCACAGCTCAGCTCCAAGACTAAATATACTGGCTGAAATGTTCCATGAATACTGGCTCTACGGAGGCACACATGTACATGTTCTAAAATTTACTGGGTCACCTGTGATTTAACACCACCACCTTTTAGATTCTGAACCAATGTGAAAGATCTTACGTAAACCTCCTGGTAACACAATAGCAATGAAGCATTTCCTGTAACTGGCTTCTGAACACTGGTGAGGAGAGTGTTACGACACCAGTCTTCTGTGAACCCCATGTGGAAAGGCTTCTCCTGAATCTAAGAACAGACAACGATATCACAAGCAGGCTGCCTGAGGAGTGAAGAAAAGGTTAGGAGGAAAAAGAGAAACAATGAATAATCCAAGGCTATTCTAGTTCACACCAGTGTTACCTGAAAGAATGAATATATATGGGAAGCACAAGGACAGATGTTAAAGTGAATAGACATGCTTCTTACAGTGAGAAGACGGTACTTTCCAGGAAAACTGCCTCAAGGTTTAATAGAATAGGTCATGGCCTCATCTGTTTTAATCTCAGGCAATACCACAAGCTCCTTATGGCCCTAAAATTAATTTTACTTGCTAGCCTACTAATTATAACCACATTTAAACATACACATGGCATTTTCTTTATCATTTTAACTAACAGAAAAAATATTACCTAACTAGCATATTTGCTCTCAGAATATAGATATAAATATGATGGAGACAAAGTTTGTAGACAGATTTCAAGTCAAACCTGACTATCAATTTCTTTTTAACTTCAGAAATAAAGGGACTATAAAATGGGGGGGGGGGACACAACCGAAGCTAAAATAAATCCTTACAAGAGTAGTCAACTGGGGCTGGAGAAACGACTCAGCCATCAAGGGTAATCATTTGCAAAACCTGAGAGCCTGGGTTTGATTCCCCAGAACTCAAGTAAAGCCAGATGCATGAAGTGATGTGTGAGGTTTTAGAAATGGCTGGAGGCCCTGGTGTATCCATACTCTATCTGCCTCTTTTTCTCTGTCTGTCTGTCTGTCTGTCTGTCT